>WOXC01004094.1:0-203087 GCA_011680675.1 Gymnobelideus leadbeateri
ATGCTTACTAGCTATGTGACCCTTGGCAAATCACTTGATCCTGTTTGCCTCAGTTTCTTCATCTGTAAAACGAACTGGAGAAGGAAATCCAGTATCTTTGCCAAGAAAAAAACCCAAATGGGGCCTCAGAGAGTTGGGCACGACTGAAATGACTGAACAACAACAATGGTTCCAAATCTATTCAGTGACCTCCCCATATGGAATCATTGTTCTTGGGATACTGGAACAGCCCTTTCGTTCTCCCTCTTTCAGATCCACCTCACAGAATCAGAGATGGAGGAGCCCTTAAATACTGTTTACTCTGACCTCCTCGTTGCACAGATAAAGCTGAGGCCCAGAGGTTTACGAAACTTGCCCAATGTCATGCAGGTAAGTTAAGGGAAAGAGGCAGGATCTGAACCCAGGTCCTCTAATTCCAAACCTACTGCTTTCTGCATTGGGCCATACAACCAAGGTACTTACTCCATCCTGCCCCTTACTTGTAGTACTTAAAGGTCAAAAGTGGCTGAGTCTACCCTAACCTAAATACAAATGTATATACACACATACATATGTATATATGAGTATGTTTATGTATGTGTACAGAACCCCACATGTATAACATATGCCTATACACACCTACACATAGGTACACATATATACATATGCACATATACAGATATGCATACGTATCTATATATACATATACACATATATGCATACACATGTAAATATATAGGCAGAGGGAATTCCAAAACTGGACCAAGCACAGAAGATAAGCTGTGTTCCTTGAGATCACAGGATCATAGGGTTAGGACTAGAAAGGACCTTAGAGTTCCTTTAGCTCAGTCCTCTCATTTTATAGACGATGAGAGACTGAAGACAGAGGTCACACAGGGGCAGAGCCAGAATTCAAACTCAGATTCTGTGATTTCAAATAAATAAGTACTGTCTCCACTAGGTCAAACATGAGGCCAGGAAAGGGTTGCAGTTCAGGAAGTTTGTACCAATCCAACCCCAAATTACAACATGTGAAGCATATAAAAATGTAAGTAACAGGGCAGCTAGGTGGCACAGTGAGAAGAGCATGGGCCCTGGAGTCAGGAGGACCTGAGCTCAAATCCGGCCTCAGACACTTAACACAAAAACTAGCGGTGTAACCTTGGGCAAGTCACTTAACCCCAGCTGCCCTCCAAAAACAAACAAAAAAAAAATGTAACTGCCTAGAGATGAGGAAGGGGAGGGCTCACCACCCAGTCCTTGATAACTCCAAATAGGGAAGTGTCCTGAAATGCTCCAGCGCAGTTAAAGTTTCAGTACAATCCCCACAACATTCCCAAGGTCATTTTCCAAAGCCCAAGAGCCCCACAATAGTTGCTTCTAGACACACCCCCAGTTAACATTATTAGTTGGTTGCACAAACACATGGCGTCAGACAAAACAGCACTGGGTGTGTATGTGGAGGAGGGAGTTTCAAGCGTTCAGGTGACTAAACGAATGCTGGAGTTTCAGGATTTTAAGACACTATTTGTTTATAAAGTCTTCATGCTAGTGTGTTGGACAGACAGCTGGGCTGAGAGTGCCTGTTCTGATCCCTTTCAAAAGCCTGCAGTAGAATTTCTATAGCAGGAAGAAGCAGCAACAGTGTGGAGATGAGGGCAATTAGTGAGCTAGCCTTCACCTGAGAAGAAGGTAAGACTGGCCCATTATCAGTGAGGTATGTGGTTGGGCATGGTTTCTTCTATTTTTTTCTGATGGTAGAGATGGTTTTGCACTGATCCAATCATATTACCTAGTCTAGTCCCCTTATAGCCAAAGACAAGAAGATATGGGCATCTACCAGGTAAATGCCTAGGATTGCATGTACAGTCTTTGGTCAAGTGAATAGTCTACTGCCAGGGACCAGAACTTTGGGACGGAAGCCTCTGACTTGGGGTTCGTTAGCTCAGTGTTCTAAAGAAGAGATTACATCACAGTCAAAACACAGTACCATCTCAGGAGCTGCATCTGCAGGACAAGATACACACATGCACGCACAACACACGTGTTGCACACACACGCAAGACTTCTACAAACACAAGATAGGAGCTGAGCAAGGAGTTTTCTCTCTGTACAACTTCTGGAAACTTTTAATTAAAAAGTCACCAAAAAACACAAGAAAACTTCCTCTTTCCCATAACAAGGTCATACATGCTTGATGACATACCCCCTCCTGAGATCTGACTTCGAATTTGTGAACTCTAAGAAATAATCTGTCCCATTTCCCACTTGGCCAACAAGGAGCAATAGATACTAGTTAGCATTTATAGAGGTTTGAAAAGCACTTTACAAATACTATCTATTCTGTAAGGTAGGTACTATTAATATTCCCATTTTACAGATGAGGAAACTCAGTCTGAAAAAAATTAAGTGACTTGCCTACCTAAGGTAGGATTCAAATTCAGGTTTTCCTGATTCCTAGTCCAACGTTCTATTCAACTTGGTCACCTAGCAGCCTTAAGGATTAAGATAAAACCAAAGGAAAAAAATGTATTGTGCAATATGCATTTCTTTAAGCAATAGGACTAATTTTAATTAGCAAAGGCAAAAGCAGAATAAGAAGCATGAGGATAATAGATACTTAAATTTTGTTCCAGAATTACTTCTCTCACACCAGTTATTTCTAGACTTAAGTAAAAGTATAGGAAGAACCTCCAGAAGGTTTCTCCTCTGTTCTTCTGTCTTTCTTGTTCTCTCACTCTCTCTCACCCAACCCCTGACAAATCCTACCACCCAATTTAAAATAATGATTTTGTATGTTGTGAAATGGATGGCTAATTGATTTTTGTAAATGAACTCATGGCGCTGTTAAGTGGTGCAGGGGTCAGAACTTCGGGCTTGGAGTGAGGAAGATCTGAATTCAAATCTGAATTTAGACAGCTGTGTGACCCTGGGCAAGTCACTTAACCTGTATTTGCCTCAGTTCCTCATCTATGAAATGGGGGCACACTGGAGAATGAAATGGCAAACCACTTCCAATATCTTTTCCAAGAACACCCCATGTCCATGGAGTCACATAGAATCATACACAACTAAAAAACAACTATGAACATACACAGAGGGATTAACTCTTTTTAAAAAGTATTCATATATATTGTTTCCAATTAATCTCTAGAATTCATCTCACAATAAACATATGCAATCATATTTAGAAAAAAAAAGAATCACTTGTTTAGAAGATGAGGAGGGAGGAAGGCTGATGCTAACAGAACTCTGATGCTAAATTAAAAAAGAAAATACAGCTTTACTTGCATTGTTAAAATATAAATAAAGGCTCCAGGAATAGAGTCCAGATGCGTTACTGGAGAGAAACATAAATATTGATATTATACTGCTAATGAACATTATGTTTTTTTTGGATTCTGTCCCTCTTCTAGCTTTAATGTTCATGAATTTTCATAGCAGCTGTTTTTTTTTTTTTTAATTCTTAAATTACTCTCACTAAAAGTCAAGTGGCTAAAAAGTATATGAGGGTTTCTGATTTCACAATTATAGGTACATTTATATCTAACAATCAGAAAAATCCAAAACAATCTTCCTCCTCCAGATTTCAAGGAGCAACTTGAAAACTGAAAGTGTGGCTGCTAATCAGATTTTTTTGTTACTCTGAAGTTTTTCTAGCTGAAAGGTTATATACCTTCAAATGTCATTTTAGCTTTCTTGTGGTACAATTCCAGATTCCAGACTATAATAAGGGCTTCCAAGTCTGGGATTTTGTCTTTTATTTATGCCCACAAAGATCTTCTACCTAAAATCTTACAATTGTTTGCTCTTGGGTAAGTCATTCTCTCTGTATTTTCAACTCCTTAATCTGTATGTAAGGGAGGGGATCAATTGAGTCAATCAAACAATCTCTCTACCCCATTCAAACTAATTACTTTAACCAGGTGATAACATCTACATTGTATCAATTATTGATTGATCAATCAAGGGTATTAGATTAGATACAAAAAGTCCTTGCTTGAGGGAGAAGGAGAGGAAGAAGGCAAGGGAGAGGAGAGGGAGAAAAACCATTGAATAAAATGGGAGTGACGCTGAACAGGAGCTGTATTGGGATTGACTGAGGAGACTGTCATGCCTTGTGGATCTACTATAATATAGTAAGTCAATTTGGATCCAAGCATTATTGCAGTCTCTGATCACTGAGTGATAGCAGAAGTCCGAGTCAAGCCCCCTGAGCAGAAAATCTCTTTGGGAAAGGCAAGGAGGAGTAAGTCCCTGTCTCCTTCCCTTTGACCAAGGGATAACCTTGTGAGCATCAGAGGGTCAAAATAAAAGTGGGTCCTTGAAGAACGGCCAAAAACAATGAAATTTAATAGATACAAAGATAAAATCCTACAACTAGGTTAAAAAATCAACAATACAAATAAAGGATGTGAAAAATAATATTCAACGGTAGTTAATGTGGACAGTCCTAGAATGGAACATTGAAGGGATTTAGCAAAAACAGGCATACTAATACACTACGTAATGGAACTCTGAATGGGCCATTCTGGAAAGCAATTTGGAATTATGCACTACAAATGTCAATACCCTTTTACTCAGAGATTCAACGACCAGGTATATGCTCAAAGAAGATCAATGAAGGAAAGAAAGGCCCCACATGAACCAACATATTTGTAATAGTACTCTTCGTAGTAACAAAGAATTAGTAACAAGGAAGATGTACAAAGATTGGGAAATGGCCAAATTAGTTGTGTGTTGTTGTTGTTGAGTCATTTCAGTCATGTCTGACTCTTTGGCATAGATATGAGAGTGGCAAATGAGGTTAAGCAACCTACTCAAGGTCACACAGTAGGTAAACATCTGAGGCCAGATTTGAACTTCAGAAGATGAGTCTTCCTGATTCCAGGCCTGGCACTTGATAGATATGCTACCTAGCTACCCTAAATTAGTTGTATACATGAATGCAATGTAATTCAACTGTAGCATTAAAAAAAACTATGAATATGATAAATTCAGAGAAGCATGAAAGACTTATGTGAACTGATGCAAGTGAAGTAAAAGCAACCATGAAACCAATATACGCAATCACTATGACAATATAATCTTAAAGAAAATAAGTAAAAAACAACCAAAACTAAATGCTATTAAATTATAATGACCCATCTTGTCTCCAAAGGAAAGATATGAGAAGGCATTCCCTCCTTTTCTCTTCTCCGTTTCTTTACAGAGGTAGGAAACTATCAATGTGTGAAACTGATTATGCTGATAGGTTAGCTTTGTGAACTCCCTCTCTTTTTTGTTGTTGTCCCTCTCTTTTTTAATTCTGTATTTTACATGACGATTGTCTAGGAGTATTCTTGGGGAGAGATACGCTAGGAAATATAGATGATATAAAAACAAAAGCTATTAATATGAAATATTTAAGGAAAAAGATCTGGGGGATATTAGTTGATTGGATCATTATGGGTTGAGAGTATAACAGAGCTGCTAAAACAAAACAACAATAACAAAAACCTAATGTAATCTGAGGCTGTGTATAGTAGAAGTACAGGGTGGTGGTAGTCCTACTTTATTGTTCAGATTACATCTAAAGTATTTTGTTAATTTATGACCATATTTAAAGAGGGATATTAACAACTTGCAAATTAGAAAACTGATCAGCTAGCTGTTCCATGTACAATAAATCTTGCACAAGTGGTCCCCCATATCTGGAAAATACTCCCTTACCCATCTCTACCTCACAAAATTTCAGGCTTCCTACAAAACACAATTCATATACACTAGACCTTTCCTGATAATTACACACACACACGCACACTTTATATTTACTCACTTAAGTTTATGTCGTATTTCCACCTGTACCCCTCACTCACCCAGTAGGATGTAAACTCCTTGGATATAAGTATTATTTTATTTTTGTCCTTATACTCCCAGAGCCTAATAGAGAGTTTTGCATATAGTAGGTGCTTTATACATGTTTGTTGAATTGAATCTGGAAGGAGTAGGGTAACCAAAATATCAAGGGGTCTGAAAACCATGTCATATAAGGAATGATTTAAGGACCAGAAGTGGAAACCAGAAAATTTTGGATAGGGGAGGTAAGCAGGAGGAGGGATAAAAACAACCACCACAAACAAAAACAAAACAAACAAAAAACCAACAAAACCCAAAACAACACACTAGCCCAATTATCCTATTATTTGGAAGGAGTGAGAATGAAGTAGAAGATATAGGAAGACAGATTTCAGCTCCAATGAATGAATGAATGAAGCATTTATTAAGCATTATGTGCCAAGAATTTCTTTGAGTGATTGAACTAAATGACCACTAAAGTACCCTCTGAAATTAAGATTCTTTGAGCCTTATAAGGGTCACCTTTATTCTTGATAAATTTCACTTTCAGGCACTCTGACAGCAGCAGGGTACTGTATAAAACCAAGGTTTGGGAAATAAACTCTTCAGGGTAATGTTTCAATACAACCATACCACCTTCTCATTCTTATTAGTTAATTCTGTGAACACTTTTAAACATCCACCAAAACTTTGTATCAACACATTCAGACCCTAAAATAAGATCCCCAGGGTTTTGAAACAATTCCCAGAATACGATGCTTAATGGCACATTTACCAATAAAGCCAGATTCACAGAGAACCCTGGAAACAAAGTCAGTTCTATAGCTGACCTAACATACAAGAAACCCTCCTTTCAAAGGTGTGTTCATTATGTACCCATTTTGTATGAGCTAAAGTGTAAAAAAAAAAATGCAGCATGGTTCAGTGGAAATAAGCAGAGTGGAAGAGTGGAGCTCCTTGGTCCAAATATCCTGGCTGTGTTGGGAAGACTTAGAACAGTGGAAAACTCACTTAGTCTCGCTGGAACTCAGCTATAAAATCAGAGAATTTGATGACCCCTGGAGTCCCTTCTAACATTAAATCTCTGATCTTTTTCTTTAAATGTATTCTTGGCATATTCAACTCAATTCTACTTAACAAGCATTTCAAAGCACTTACTATGTGTAGGGCAGTATACTAGGTACTGGGGATACTTGGTCAGACTATACCAGCCCTCTCAAGGAGCCTATGTTTCACTGAAACCCCAATCATAGATCCTAAAAGACTACAATTCTTGTTCAAGCAAAAAGTAACAAAGGAGAGGTTCATTATCTCCCTGATTTAGCAAATTAAATGTAATGATAATTCATAGCTATGACTCAGAATGTCTATTTCTGAGAGCTTAAGGGGGCCTCTCATTATTCAATGCCATTTTGTTAAAAAAAAAAATGCCATCACATGCAGGAAACAAAAAATGTTCATTGTTGCCATTTTAGGAACATAAACCACAACATGGTATCAAGGATTTTCTATGTAAATCAGTCAAGTTGTTTTGATTTAAAAGTCCAATCCTAGGCAAAACCCAAAAACCTAGAAAGAAACCTGGTGCTGTAACTGGTGATAAGGAAATTACCACCATGAATTATTAACCTCTAAAAGACTGCTTTATTCTCAATTGTTTTTTTTTTGGGGGGGGGTGGTTTAAAACATTTCAATGAAGATGTTAGGTTCTCATAATGCTTCAATGGAGAAAGCATGCCAGCACTATCGAACACTCAAGCAAGTATATTAACCAGCTCTCTCTGATTTCTAACTTGCATGCAAAGACCCAAAGTATAAAAGAAAGAAAGTGAGGGCGGCTAAGTGGTGCAGTGAATAGAGCACTGGCCCTGGAATCAGGAGGACCTGAGTTCAAATCTGGCTTCAGACACTTAACTTACTAGCTGTGTGACCTTGGGCAAGTCACTTAACCCCAATTGCCCTCTAAAAAGCAAAAAAAAAAGAAGAAGAAGAAGAAAGAAAGGAAGAGAGAGAGAGAGAGAGAGAGAGAGAGAGAGAGAGAGAGAGAGAGAGAGAGAGAGAGAGAGAAAGAGGTCCTAACAAAAGGGAAAACCCAGGATTAGGGCTGGCATAAACCAAAAAGATCAATCTCATCCAAAGAACTACTGGAAATTGTCTATTGAAGTTTAAAGGTGTATGCAGTTGCTCTGAATGGAATAGCATTTCCCAAACTGGAGTCTTAGGTCAATTCCAATGAGATAGAGACACAGGAGTTACAGAACTCAAAACAGCTATCAGTGATATCACTACTGAACTGTGGGCTATGTGCACTGAGGCGTTGGCCCCTTCCTCATGTTAGACTTTCTCAGCAAACTTTTCTCCCCACCTTCCCCCTTTCCACCCCCTTCCCTAACCTTTAAGATCTGCTGTTCCTACATCAAGAAGGAGGCTGGAGATATGAACAGCTGTTTGGTGGTGGCAGCTATTATAAGACAAATTGCTGACTGTTTTTGTGGACGGGAGTAATGTGGGAGTCATGGGATCCTTTGGGGAGGCAGCAAGATGAAAAAGTTTGAGCAACTTTGAAAACCCTCATCTGAAAGTGATTAGGATCAAGTCTGAGCCAATTTTAAGGAGAGAATTGCACCAGGATGCTTGAAAGTGTGGCCACATTAACATTAAACCTGTCTAAGAGCCATCAGTTTGGAAAACTATGAAGTACACAGATTCCATGGGGTTCTCAATTGGGTTTAGTTAGTTTCCCGGACCAGTGTTCTTTTATCAGCCAGTTACAATTTCTTAGTTATCATATTAAAACATAGAAAAACCTATAATAGGACTCATCCCCAGAGCAAAAAGGAGGTCAGACATATTAGGATTCTCATGTCCCATTATACAAAATCTGTCCCATCAGCAGAAAAGAAAGAGGCCCCATAGCATTTGTTCCTTGTCAAATCACTATACTAGTCACATTGGCATACACTAGTGCAGTATAGCAGTTTTGGGTGCCCCCTGTATGTGAGAAGGGAAAGGGGAAGCAAGAAGGAGTATGTGGAGTCCTAACTAGAATTCAGAATTTTGCCCCAATCACTGATGGGAGGGGGTAGGGAAGAGGAAGATCATTTCTTTCTTGAAGGAACAAGTTTCCTCTGCACCATATAGGTATCTTGGCCTAAGCTCCCAAAGGGACTGGTGAGGAAAAGAGTGGAGAGAAAGTGGGTCCGAAGAGTGGGAGGAAGCCAGATCATAGACTGGTGGAGGAGAGGAGATAAGAGTCTAGATAGGCTATACTCCCTCCAGTGAGACACATATATCAGACTAGCCTCTATGTGAGCTAAGAAGTCTTTTCCCGTCGCCCTTTTTTGCCTTCCATCAATCCCCCACCTATCCCACCTGACCTCCTCAACTGTCCTCTCTGCCCCAGTTCACACTGACTGTTTTTGCCTTAGATGAAAAGATATTAGTGACTGAAGGTGACTAAAAGTGTTCAGTTTCAATCTGGGGGTGAGAGGAAGAAAACAAACCATGAAGAGACAGAATAAACTAGGACCATAGACCCTGAAAAGGATCAGAGTAGGGAAAATCACTCTTTTGTCTCCCAAAGAACTGTCAAGTTTGGATTCTAGCTTGACTGTGTCACTGATTCCAATCAACTACACTGGTCCATTCACTTCCAGATAGTTCTTCTTACTTACATCTATCTTTTCCCAACTGTCCCCTTTGACACTCTTTGACCTATTATAATGCTTGGAATTATTTTTAAAAATTCAAAGACCCCATCACCACAAAAACCTGGTAGGTACATTTAAAAACTACAATCTTCAGAGTAAAGCTAAAAAGTAAACAAACATTTTGTCATCATACCTCTTAGGATAAGGTAAGACTATCTGAGCAGGAAACAAGATTTATAGAACATCACTGGGATATGAAGTATGCTGGGTATTGTAAATAGTTTAGGTGCAGAAGGTGGGAGGCATGGAGGTTTGAAAAAGAAAGGGGCACATGTAGACCATCAAGTTGGGAAGAAAGGTCAGGAGGAGGATGTCTAAGCCCCTCCCCCCTTAGATGCTTCCCTAAGGGAGACAGAGGTCCTAGGAGAAAAGCAGAGCACAAAGTATCCTTCCCTCCTAAGGCTGATACCTTCAAAGATCATATGAGTACAACACTCCTCTCAATATATGTGAGGAAGAAGAGATATCTGGATAATAGCTGCTCTAATATAATCTTTGGGGGAGAAAAATTAGGCCTGACAGATTTTTATTCCCTTTCTAAATAGGTTATTAGATAAGTGACTTTATTCTAACCTTTCTCTGTCTCTCTGACTCTCTCCCTCTCATTATACATGCTCAACCAAAGTAGATAATGTATCTATCAACTGCATTTGCTCACCATGAACTTAGTGGGGAGAGACTGAGAAAAAGGGGGTAAACCCCTCTCTTTTAGCTATTAATGATCATTTTTCACACATCAAACAATTTAAAAGATTACATTCAATTCAATATATCCAAAGAGGACAGCCCCCATGGAAAAGAGTAAAAAGGATGACACATCTGTTACTGCTGGCCTGGTTTCCAAGGTATGAAATCTAACCAAATTAAACTACATATTCACCAACACTTGGGAAATGTATGCACCACTCACAGTCTGCAAACCTTTACTCCAGCTATCATTTATGTGAAATCATCACTAACTGAAACCATACTACACAGATATTAACAGCTGTTGGAAATACAGGGCCTGTCCCTGCTTTATGGTTTGGGGTGGAAAAGGAGCAGGATTAAAGTACTCATTGCAAATAACAAAAGTAAAATATTACTTTTCCCATGACAGACCTAATTCTTTCCAGAATTTATCACCACAACAGTTCTTTAAACAACAGTTAGTCCAATCCCAGGTCTTTACAGCTATGAAAACTGACCATCAACATCAATAGTTTCGCTATTATATTAAAAAAACAACAACAGAATTTCCATCAGGAAGTCAGAAGCATTCTTAAAGGCAGGGGTGAATTTGCATTGGAGTATGGTGAGAAGGTTGGGTTTTGAATGAGTATCAGAGATGCCTGGAAAATCCTCAGGGAGGCTTCTCTATAAAGCTCTGCCCCCCGCCCCAACCCCCGCCCCAATCCAGCAGCCAATCCTTTCACTAGCGCATATGCAGCAATATCAGAAATCCTAGACAGGAAGCTTCTTATGTAAGTCGGAAAACACTGACATCATCTCTCATGTTCCGACCCAAACCGCTTCAGACGCCACACACAGGCATAGCATCCCTCTTGGTAACCCAGCAAAAGCTGAGGTTGCATATAAACGTCTATAGCTAAACAATCATACACACGTGTATCTATGTTTCCAAATATGTGCCCTACAGAGCCAAAGAGTACTGTTTGTGCTCCGTTTTGGAAAGCCTTCCTGAAGAACTGCCGCCTTTCTATCATTTAATACTCGCAAAGGACTGCCCAGCTGTGCCACATGAGGACTGCACAGTTACAACCGTGCACTCGATTCCCTGGTCTGCTCCTTTCCCCGAGCTTGTGCCTTCCCTTTCTCTACTTAAATCCTTTCTCTCTGCAACCAGCAGTCTTTTGGGCCGCAGACATTGGCGCAGGAAGCCCTACAATTCATTCACAGAATCTCAGAAACTGCCAATTTAAATCTCTCTCTCTCTCTCTCCCTCTCTCCTACATACACACACACACACACACACACACACACACACACACACACACACACACACACACACACACACACCATTCTGCAGCATGCCAGGTGCTGTTCAGGAAACCCCCAGCCCCATTCCTTATTCTCTAATGTCAAACAGAGCAAGCACCAAATCTTGCCATGAGCTCGAATATCCCCCAGAACACACACACACACACACACACACACACACACACACACACACACACACACACACACACATCTGCTAGCACTTTCCAGATGCTCATAAATGACCACGGCTGCCACTCGACCTTCGATCCCCAACCGTCTCCACTCACTCTCCCCAAGGAGAGAGGAGAGAAAGCAAAGAACCTCCAGGAAGCAAAAAGAGGGTTGAAAGATCTTTTCTTCCCTATTTGTTTCCCATATTCTCCCTTCTTATCGCGCTTCCATTCCTCCTCAACCGGCGTCTCAACGCTAGTCCAAGAGGGCGCCCCACTAAACTTTCCTCATTGCGCCCTATCACCGTTTCCCTAACCTCGGGTGTCCGCCCCCCAAATCCAACGCTATCCCCAAAGCAAGTCTGGCAACTCCTGGAAATGAAGATGGAGCTCGGGCAGGGGCAGGTAACTAGAAGTGTCAAAACCCTTGCAGACTCCGTGAAGGGGGGGTGGAGGAAGCTGTGTGCAGCCTTGGGCGCAGTGACCCTTGGAGGCTGTGCCCCAGGGTCGATAGGCTGCGGAGGAAGAAGCGTCCAAATACTTACGCACTGCCTCCTGCTTGGGATCCATGGTGCCCAAGACGCGCTGGACGCCGCTGATCTTGCCTTGGAGAGCCCGGACCCGACGATGGGTCAGTTGTATGTCACCCTCGATCTCCTGGAAGAGAGTGCACGCGTGCCGGGCCACATCGGAGAGCTGCCGGAGGATCCGGGACAGAGCCACATTACTGACCGAACACAAGTCCAGCATCATCAGCATCGCTGCGGCAGCAGAGGATGGCTCGCTCCCGGGCGCCCCGGCCGCCACCACGGCAGCCTCCGCCTGAGCAGCTGCCCCGGGCGCCTCTCTCCGTGGCTGCACTGGCTGTGACTGGGACTGCGGAGGCTGCTTCGCCTCCCCGGCCGCCGTCTCCACCAACCCAGCTGCCTCGTCTCTCTCCGCCGGCCGCGGTGCCTCAGCCTCCTCCCGCCGCTGAGGAGGTGCCCGCTGCAGCAGCGGCCGCGGCGGCGGCTCCTCGCAGCCCAAACTCTCGTCCTCAGTCAGGCCGGGGGCCAGTCGCCTCTGCCGGCACAGCCACTGGGGCTCCACAATCCGCTTGGCAAAAGGCATGGCACACAATCCCGAGCGCGACTTTTCTGTCCCCGGCGGCGCGTCTGGATCTCTCGCCAGTGCCCTCTCTCTGGGAGCTGAGTGCCGCCACTGGGGAGGCGGGGGCGGGGGGCCGCGAAGGGGAGGGTCGAGGGATGGGCTAGGGGGTGAGGCAGTGGGAAAGTACCGACTCCCCGTCTAGGCTGTGCAGATAGGAGTGTTCCAGCTCCTCCAAGTGAGGAATCCTCTGCCCACACCTTGCCTCCGCAGCCCTCACCCCCCAGCAAACCAGTCACCCCCCTCCCCAGTCCCTTGTGCCCTGCGCCTCTGTGGGTGACAGCCACGGGGGTGGGGAGCGGGGGGAGACAAAGCCAGGGACTTTTAACTGCCTTCGGTCGTTTTCACTTGCTAACGGACGGGCGCTGATGGCTAAGCTCCATCTTTCACTCTTGTCAGGGTCGTGTTGCCGCCGCGGCCGCCCCCACCGCTGCTGCTGCTGCTGGGTCTGTGGATGGGAGCAGGAGAGTGAGGCAGAGGGTCTACCCGAGGGTCCCTCAGTTTGAAAGTAAAACAGCGCAGCCGGGCGCCGCCTCTCTAGTCCCCACGCTCTCTCCCTCTGACCGTCAGGCACTTCTGGGGAGCTATTTCTTTCGCTCCCTCTACCCCCGGCGCGGCTCTTCCCTGCCGGGAGGTGGATTTGAGAAAGGCAGTTCGAAAACCCGGAGAGAGGAATCCGCCTTAAGCTTGGGGGAAGGAGACGGCGTGGGGGTGGGGAAGAAGGATTGAAGGAG
The DNA here is from genome assembly GCA_011680675.1 of Gymnobelideus leadbeateri. Classification (NCBI taxonomy): domain Eukaryota; kingdom Metazoa; phylum Chordata; class Mammalia; order Diprotodontia; family Petauridae; genus Gymnobelideus; species Gymnobelideus leadbeateri. Next base: position 13,558 of record WOXC01004094.1, read on the forward strand.
AGGGAAGCGAAAAAAGGGAGGGGGGAAAAGAAGAGAGAGCGCAAGGTCCCCTCTCCACCACTTGGTGGAGTTACCCAGCTAAACCCGCGGGTGCAGTCGCATTCCAGCTGCAAATCCACTTCCTAGCATCAAAGTGAATGAGATTTTCACTGTCAACGGAGTGGGGGCGGGGAGAACGATCTAAAGTTTGGCAAACGAGTCGTAAGATTTTAGTGTGGAGCCATAGATTGGAGGAGGTGGATCTGGAAGGAGGAGGGGTGGAGCTTCCTAAAGTCAGAAGACTTGCGCATGTTCGCACCATACAGGATCATTCAACAGAAATCAGGCTTTGGGGGACGCGGGGGGGGGGGGGTCCTCCAAACTTTAGGATCCAGAACTCCCGCATCATATCACCTTAGGGGATGGCTTAGGGACTTTATAAGCAAATTAAAGCGAGCTGGAAGGGAGATGTGGGCCGGCCTTTTGCATTCAGATGAAATCTGGAGTTGCCAAAGTGTTTTACATTCCTTCCCTGTCATTAGGTGGCCGCCTGTGGCTTGCACATTTTGCTGTAGAAGACAGTGAACCACAAATACTGATGTGTGGTTGGGGTGGGGAGAGGAGAAGACCGCGTTTCCTAGCAAATTTCATTGATGCATTTGGTAAGACAGACCCACTTGGTCTCCTGTCACCCCCACTCGATCCTCTGGAGTTCCCGCACAAAACTTCCCAAATCCCCATCAGAGGAATGAACAGCCAGAGAGCTATACATAACCCCTCCTCTTTCCCCCTCCCTATTCAACTGTAAGGTATAATTTCCAAAAAGAAGCAATTTTCAATTCTGCAATCTGCAGTCTGAATGTTGTCAACATAAAACATACAGACTGGAAAATATTAATAAAATGTGTGCCTTCAATCTCTGCCCTTCGATCCAAATAAATGATATTTTCATTTAAAACCCACAAGCAAGATCTGGAAGTGCACCCTTCATTTCCTATGTCTAAACACATTGGAATAAAATATATCTGATGTAACCCAGAAAGCTCTTCCAAAGTTGGGGCCACTTCACTAAAATACTCCTTCCTTCACCTCCTAGAGTTCCATGTATGTGTCTCACATCCAAGTAAAGCTTCCAGCTGACTGAATGATTGAATGCTGTTGTTGGTTGTATCCAACTCTTCCTGACTCCATTTTTGGGAGTTTTCTGGTCAAAGATACTGGAGTGATTTACCATTTCCTTCCCCAGATCCTTTTACAGATAAAGAAGCTAAAGCAAACAGTTAAGTGACTTGCCCAGAGTCGCACAGCTAGTGTCTCAGGCCAGTTTTGAAATCAAGTCTTCCTGACTCCAGACCTGGTACTTTATCCACCGACCCACCTAGCTGCCACAAATGGTTGAATAGAGAAGCTTTAAAACACTTATTTACTGTTTTAAAAGAGCAACAGCCATTACTGACATGTCTTCTCAAAGTTGATTCTCAATCCAAAGACACATCAAATCTACTTAGTGTTGGATTTTAGTATTTTTCAGCCTGCCTATTCAAAATGTTCAAAATTTTGAAATTGATATCAGATAACAAAACAAAACAACTTTCCCTCCCAGAATATACTAATTCTTTTAGCAAACATTAATTAAGCACCTCCTATTCACAATTTCTGAGTTTTCCTTGACTCTTCAATTTCCCTTAATGATGCCTTTCCAATCACTTTCAGAAAACCTCTCTCATCCATTCTCTTTTCACAATACGCAAGTAACCATCAGGGTATAAACTCTCATCATCTCTAGATTATTATAATAGCCTCTTAACTGGTGCCTCTGCTTCATTTCTTCCCAGTTCATACTTTAGAGACATAGCTGCCAAATGACTATCCTAAAACCCAGATAGGAAGAGTTACTCCCACATTAAAACTCTTTGGTATCTCACTGCTGCCTATATAATAAAGTACAAAGTTTTCATAATATATCACCAGCCTTCCTTCCTAAACATTTTATATGACTAGTAAGTGACCACCATACCATCTCCCAAATCTTTGCCTCTGACCAAGTTATCCCCCATGCCTAGAATGCATAACCCCCCTTCCCTCCTTGTCTTAGAATCATTAGCTCCTTTCAAGGCTTAGGTGCACCTTCCATGCCAAACCTTTCCAAATTTCCCCAGTTTTTCTCTCCTTCCTCCAATTATCTTGTATTTGCTTATCTGTCCATATGCTGTGTCCACCCAAAGAATGCAAACTCCTTAATGACAGGGACTGTTTTGTTGTTTTGTTGATTGTTTTGTCTTTGTGTTTCTATTGTACTCACTGTGGTCCCTTGTATATATTTGGTGCTTAATAAATGCTTTTTGCATTGAAGTATATAGAGCACCATTATATGTGCATAGAGAGATATAAAGTCCACATATGCTACAATCCTTGCCCTCATGAAATTTATAATCCAGTAGATGATGATGCAATAGCTTCATAATAATGCATAATACATATTACTGGTTAGAAAGATCCAAAACAAACTGTTCTGTGGCAGCAGGGGAGGAAGACAGGCTTTGAGTTAAGCATTAAAGTGTACAGACAAAAGTGGAGATAGGGATGGGGGGGATGGAGAAGAGGAGAAATTCCAAGAGATAGTGTAGACAAAAACATAGAGGATATCGGGGACTTTATTCAACATTACATGGGGGAAATAAGTGAGAGAACGAGCTGAGTTCTGTTGAGTTCTACATCGGCTTTAGGGATCTTAGAGATCATTTAGTCCAACACTCTCATTTTACAGGTAAGGAAACTGAGGCCCAGAGAGATGACCTTGACTTACCTTAAGTCACAGAAGTAGTAATTAGTAGATTTGGGATTTGAATGAATTTACTCTGATCCCAAAACTGTTCTTTCCACTATACCATTTACAAAATACCACATAGACTGATGGATGGATTAATGGGATTCAATTAACAAGGTCTCTTGGCAATACATTAATCACAGTTCATTGGTGCATTGAACAGGTAAGGAACCTTCTCTACCAATGTAAATCATCATACAAACTGATAATCTTGGAATTCCTGGAGGTGAAATGACTTGTCCAGAGTGATGCAATAAGAAATGGGACTTGAACCTAAGTCTTCCTGACTCTAGAGACCACACTGTCTCTCATTGTTACTTTGTCATCTGAGGTACTATGCGAAATCCCACCCGATAATATTTTCCTTTTAATAGTTTTCAGTGATGTGATTCTATGAAATGAACCCTCTATAGCATTCACATGAACAACGGGTGAGGTAATCCTGACTACTATGAAGAAAAGTGTCACAGTATTTTCAAGACCCTTCCTATGCCAATGGTTACCCTCCTTCATAGAAGATGACACAAAGAAAAATAGACTCAGAGGAGATAGAAGTTACTTTGCCTTCTTATCATCCTATCCAAAGAAGGAAAGGATTAAAGAGTATAATTAAATTGAAGAAAAGCACAAGCACTTTCACTTCTGCCTGAAAAGTGGTAAAAGGAAAAGTAAAGATTTCAAAATGATTGAAACTCATTCCTTCCACCCTGATGGATGCTATGCAACTTGAATGGAATGTTCTTTGGCATAAAGTTGGTGATTTGTTGATCAAGTCACTTGCCAAAATGTAAGTTAATTTCACAAAAGCCTTTGTTCTTTACTTTTGATGTTGCCTCCTCCTCTTTTCTCTCTTCCTATGCCTATATAAAGAGGAACTGCAGTAATTGTATGGGAAGGACAAGATGCATGAACCTTTTGGAAGCCTGCAGATCCTCAGTGCATCCAGGGGCTGTAGAACTTTCAATTTAATTGTGCCATGAAGTTACCCTGGATTATCCCAGCAAAACAACTTGAAACCACTAGGGTTATCTGTAGTTGAATTTTTGTATGTATCACTTATACAGTATAGACATATCTTGTGCTTGCCTGCTGATAGTAAAATGAAAGGGAAATTAATTCTAAAGAATGGCGGTATTGCTTAACCTTCAAAGGTCATTCTTTCAGCTCAAAGGGCAACAAAAATTTCTCCATAAAGTACAAACCTACAATGAAAGTAAACTTTATAACAATGTAAAATTGAAAGAAGAAAATTATCCTGGTTGTATCACCAGGTTTCACACTTTTCTACTTTGTGTATTGTGTCAGAAATGCAATTTAGGAGCCCAATTCTTGCCACAGACTATTGCCACATTTCAGAGTATATCAACTTCAACGAGACCAAGACAAGGCCACCTGAAATTCTATTCAATACTACATTAAAATGTTTGTCCAGTCCAAAGAGTACCACTGCTAGTGCTACACTATTATTATTTCTTACTCCTTTGAATTGCCTTTTATCCAAGAAATTCCTAGTGATCCATAAACATCTTGTGGTATAACCACACAAGAACCTTGAGGCATTATTTAATCTTTTCCCTTGCTTAAATAAATTTATTTGACTATGTCAGGGATCTATACTTTCTCCTTGTGGGTACTCCTGATGCTGAGGAACAACAAATCTACCCTCTTCATAACTTAATAAATGGTCTTCAAGAGTTGATGGAACTATTGTCCAACATGATGGACATATTCATCTTTTCTGTTACTAACTTTTTCTTCTGTAAACCAACTTTTTGGGGGAACATCGTTTCTGTGGTGAGAAGCATCTGCTGTAGCAAAAAAAATGTATCAATACATTAATTTAAATATATATATATATTTTCCCACAATTATGTGTTAAATAATTGTTTCCTATTTAGACTTTTTTAAAGTTTTGAATTCCAAATTTTATCCCTCCTTCCTTCCCCTCCCCCATCCCAGACTACTGTCAGATATAGGTTATATGTACGCATACGCAATCATGTAAAACATTTCCATATTAGTAATTTTGCACAAGATTTGAATAAAAGCAAAAGCATGAGAGAGAGAGAGCGAGAGAGAGAGAGAGAGAGAGAGAGAGAGAGAGAGAGAGAGAGTATGCTTTAGTCTGTATTCAAACAATATAAACAATATCAGTTCTTTCTCTGGAGGCAGATAGTGAGCTTCACCATTAGTTTTTTGGGATTGTCTTGGATTACATTAAATTTTTTGAAAGTGTTCAAAAGAAAGCTGTCGGGGCAGCTAGGTGGCACAGTGAATAGAGCAACAGCCCTGGAGTCAGGAGGACCTGAGTTCAAATTTGGCCTCAGACACTTAACACAAAAACTAGCTGTGCAACCTTGGGCAAGTCACTTAACCCCGATTGCCCTCCAGAAAGTGAAAAGAGAAGGAGGGAGGAGAGGAGGAGGGAGGGAAGGGAGAGAAGAGAAGAGAAGAGAAGAGAAGAGAAGAGAAGAGAAGAGAAGAGAGAAAGAAAAGAAAGAAAAGAAGGAGAAAAGTAATTGATGTACCCAAATTTCATCACTCTTTAACCAATCCTAGTAATGAACTTTGCTAACTTTGCTATCCACACAATCCATCAACCACTACTGCACTTGTCTATCTAGCTTGCACTCTGATAATTAAGCTTTTCAGAACTCTGGATACCCTTCACATCATGATGAGGAATTAGTATAGCAGGTTTTGTTTGTTTGTTGCTTTTTTTTTTTTGGAAGGGCCCTATGACTTTACTGGTGTAACAGATTCTATCTGAGGAAACTCCATCTACCAAAGCAGATCTCCAACCACCCTACAGTCCCAGAATGTTACATGGAGCACTGACAAGTTATTTGCCCAAGGTCACAATGCTAGTAAATATCGGAGGTGAGTCTTTAATAATGGTCTTCCTAACTCCATATTGTATCTCATTTAGATGCTGAAATATCATAGTATACAAATGATAGTTCAATTATATTTACCTTAAAACATCTATAAAGTGAGTACAGTGTATAAGGCATCATGCTGGGGACACATTATAGGAAATGAAATCTGAATAACTCCGGAATTTGTTTTGCTTGATCATACATGTTGGTAACAGGAGATTTTTTTTTCTTGATTTCTCAATGGGTAGGAAGGACAAGAAAAGAAGAGAAGGAGAACTTCATTTGAAAAAAAAACTTTTTTTTAAAGATGAAGACAAAAAATAAAAAGGGTGAATAGTTCCTGCTCTCAAGGAATTTTCACTTTTTTTTAGGGGATCCAATATATATAAAGATAATACAAAGTACATGAAAAGTATACATTATTCATACTATTCCATGACACTCCTGCTATTATCCAGATTTTAGGATTCTAAAGACTTACTTGAAATGCCATTTGATGGAAGAGCAGTAATATCTGGGGAGAATCAAGAAAGATTTCCTTAGAGGTGGTCCCTGAGCTGAGCCTTGAAGGAAGGTAGGGATTCCAAGGGTTGGAAGTAGAGAGGGCAAAAATTTCCAGTCAGAAAAGGAATAGACTGGAAAGAAATGAAAGTGGAAGAAGGAATTTCCATGCACCAGAAATAACAAGTAATCCAGTTTGACTAGCTTGTAGAGTGTGTAAGAGAGATCAATGTTGTGTAATTCTGGTAATATAGAACAAAGTTTTTCTTCATATCCTGTGAAATGTGAGGGTTGTAGGGGTTGTATTTAACATTTTTATATTGAAAGTCTTATTGTTTGTATTTTATAGGTGGGGAAACTGAGTCTTGACAAGATCAAGACTGGCCTAAGAACACACAGTGAGTCAGTGAAAGATCATGGACTAGGTCCAAGGTCCTCAGCTTCTAAGTTCATGGTTCTAGCCACTTCATGCTTTTCCAATAAGGAAGGAATTTTTACTTCATGTTTCTTCATTTTTCTTTCTTCAAAATTTCTAGCAATCCATTTTTACTAAGATATATAATATATAAAGATATATATATATATATATATATGATATAAAGATATATATAATAACTGGAAATAGCCCTGACTGAACTGAAGCAAATAGGGATATCAAGTAACAATTAGCAAAAAATTCTCAAAATAACAAAAATCATTATGGTTAGACCACTGAACACAGTTCAGGAAGTAATGAAACCAGCGGCTGAGAAGGAGAAATGAAAGTGACTAGGACTTAAAGTTCATATGAAAGCCCAGTGGTGAAAAGCTGCTGGAAGGCATTGTTAAGCATCAAATGTCATTTCAGGTAAGTCTTTAGGCTCCTAAGATCTGAACAACAGCAGTTATAGTAGGAACAATAAATGTTTTGACAAAAGAAGAAATGGTACATGCTTAATAAGCACTTGTCAATTAGCTGATTGATTGGATTGAAATACTTACTATACAGGGGACCAAAATCTCAGGTGTCTGCTTAGAGCTAAAAAGTAGACCTCAGTACACATATAAATAACTCTCTTTCTTTTTATTTATTTATTTATTTTTTGCTTTTTCGAGGGCAATTGGGGTTAAGTAACTTGCCCGAGGTCACACGGCTAGGTTTTTGTTTTTGTGTGTGTTAAGTGTCTGAGGCTGGAACCGAACTCAGGTCCTTCTGACTCAAGGGCCAGCGTTCTACTCACTGCGCCACCTAGCTGCCCCACTCTCTTTCTTTTTAAAGGTTCAGAATTAGTTCTTCAAGTGACCCCTTTGGAATGAAAATATTCATAATTGAGCTTGGCCCAGAAATCAAGTTTTTGATTGTCACAGCCAAGAATAATCACAGCTACTTCTGAAATATCCACTAGGAGGGGGGAAATGACAACACCCATTTCCAGTCCCCCACTTAGAATTCATGAACAGCAGAGGCGGCAATCTTCAAACTTATCAAGACTGTAGTCCTCATTAAGAAAGGAAAATCAAGCCAAATGTGGAGGAAAGCAGTGTAGTAATTATAGAGTTATGAAGATTTAAAAGCTATGTGCCTGAGCGGGCAGAGCCGGACATGTTTCCTTCAGGTTCAGAAGCTGCTGAAATTAGATTGTGTTGCCTACTTGAAAGGGCTTAGGGGGAGCAGAGCGCTGAATTAGAACTCCCCATTACTTGATTAATTAGCAATGGAAAAGTGGGTCCCAGAAAGAAAGGCCTGTCTATATTTTGAGGTGCTTCTCATTTTTCCTCCTCTATCCTTTTACTCTTTGTTTTTATTTCTTTTAATTCCTCAGAAGGATTCAAGATGAGCAGAGACCCAGAGAAGGATACTGAAAGCCTGAATTAAGGATGAGAATGGAAGATAAAAGATTCAGAAGCTCACTGAGGTCTGTAAAGCAATGATGCTACTGTTAAATGTTACATAATGACTCATTACTTTCTTCATCTTGGGCTGTTAAAGATCAACAATATAACCACTGTTGGTGGATGTAACAAGGAAAACAAGACAAAATAATTTAATGAGGTTCAACATGATAAAGTTGTCTTTGGAAGATTAATGTTATATTCATTCAATTGTATTACTTAAGTACTTATTATTAGACAACTACTGTCTTCAAAAGTATTGCTTGGGAAAATGCAAAGTTTATATAAGACCGCAGGGTTCATGGAGCAGTGGGCTAGGTATGCCTGGCACGCTCTGGGAAGAGTACTATGTCATGCGTCTTCCCTGAAGGGGAAGGTCAGGAGACACAGCTGGCTTATCATTTTACAAATACCCACATGGAGATAAACCTCTTATCCACATGATGCTTATAATCTACATGTGAAGTTAAGATGCATACAAAGCTCTCTTTGTGGTGGCAAAGAATTGGAAATTGTGGAGATGCCTGACAGTTGGGGAATGGCTGAACAAATTGTGTTTAATTATTATGATAGAACACTATTATACTAGAAGAAATGGTGAGCTTCTTGATTTTAGAAAAATATGAATAGATTTGCATGAAATAATTAAGAGTGAAATGAGCAGAACCAAGAGGACATTGTATATAGTGACAGCAATATTGTTTTAAGAACAACTTTGAGCAACTAAGTCATTTTGACTATTATAAGTACCCAAATAAATACTCCCAAACAAAGGACATATGAAGGACGATTTTATCTGCATCCAGAGAAAGAACTGATAAAGTATGAATTGGATGATTTACATTATATATATATTTGTGTCTAGTGGTAGCCATCTTGTGGGGAGAAAAGGAAAAAAAAATTTGCATGATAACTTTTTTGTGTCCTCTGAGGTGTTTGCAAAGCAAATCCATCTAGGGTTTTCATAGAAATGCTTCAAAATGCCTCTCTTTTATTGAACAGCCAATCTTTTTCATTAATAATTAGACTCAGGTTTTCAATGTATGTCATCTTAGTTTGTATTTTGAGTTATTTTGCTTTTCATTTCCTTCAGGGAGTTCTGGTGACTGCTGAATAGTTTCACATTATTCTAATTTCCTCTCCTTTATATATGAAGGTTGTCATCCTGGTAATTTGAAGAATTTGCTGTTTGTCATTGAAATTGTTAAATTTAAACATTATGAATTTTAGAGTTTGTAGTGTAGGTTTGTTGTGTTTCCTTTATTCCTCTGGAAGAGATTGGTAGATTCCTTCAACTGATACTTTGTTTTCTGTATTCAGAAGTTCAGACAGTTTTATTTTTATTATTACATGCATTATGACGGTTAGATTTGGGGATTTGCGTTCTACTGGGAGATCACAATCTGAAAGTTATCTCTACACATTCTGTCTTTGAAATCAGGGTGGAGATCATGCATTCTTTAAACTTCATTTCTTTTTGCTTCTCTTCCAGATTGTCCTTCACTTATGGTTATTTTTATTATCTATCAGTTGTTTTCTCTCTTGCTTTTTTGGAGAGATTTGTCACCATGAATTCAGGGTTTTTTTTTTTTAATCTTAACAATTATTTTTTCTGTAAAGGCCACAAATACAAATTTCATGATTTTTGTTTAACTCTTAAAATGTTTGGAAACATCTTGCAGTGGCTTCATGCTCTCTTGGGAACTCACAGGATCCTCTGCTTCAACAGGTGTTGAGTTTCCTTTGTCTTGTCATGTTTATTCAGAAATGTTTGGTTTTACTTAGATATTCTGTTGGATATTTTCCCTTCTATATTAATATCTTCCTAATACATTTATCTACTCATGCCTAATATTTTAACTGTCTTTTTTTTTCCTCTTGAAATCTCTGGTCATTTTAATTTTGTTTTCCTTACCTTAACAGTTCCTTATTGCTCATTTTCCCTTTGATGGTGAGACCCCAAGGTCTGGACTTCAAAATTCTCTCACTCCCTACCCACATTAAAGAAATTAATATTTTTACCAGTCATGGTCCCTGCCTCAGTTGAATTCTGGGTGGACAGAAGATGCTAGTCCCCTTACTATGTATTCCTTCGGACCTGGTAGTGATCCACACCCACACCTGTTCTCTGCTCCTGTGCCCTGGTTCTCTAGGTCTCTGACTGAGAGCTTAGCCGACTCCTATAACAGGCAGAAAAAAGTTCTGCTTTCCTGTAATTCCATCTCTTCTGTTGTGGAGGGGGTTAAGTGGGGCTGAGGTCTGCTGCTTATTGTCACAGAATGATAGGGTACTGGCAAAAGCAGAATATGCTGGCAGGAACTAGAGTAAGAGCAAGGAAATTAAGTAGATACCAGAGCACAAACCCTTGGATTGGGTTGTGCTGCTTTGCAAAGTCATGTAGACTACAACAGTAGGGGGTGCTGAGTGAGCATTTAGGGGTTAGGGATTAACTTTCTTTGGTGTTAATTCATCAGTTTATTTCTTCATTAGATTTCCTGTGGTGATATCTGCAATTACTTTACCTCTTCTGCATAATTTGTACAGTGGGGAGTGATTGGAGAAAATGTCTAATGCTCAGGTCTGTTGGTTGCATGGTCTGGAAGTCCTCTGAAAAAGTTTCTCTCCCCAAACCTCCTTCCCTTCCAGTTGTTTATTGCTTAATATGCAACCAAAATGACTTGTTCTTTCATAATATCTTAATTGTTTAGGTATTCTGATCTTATTTTCTCTTCACCAAAAAAACAAATAAATCCTATGATTTATGCAATCACATTTATTTATACATTTTGGTCGTGGTCAGAGTATACAAACAGAAGAAATGCTCTGGTTGGGGGTGTCGAAGTGAGTAGAGCATCAGCCCTGGATTCAGAAGGACCTCAGTTCGGATCTGGCCTCAGACACTTAGTGCACACACAAACAAAAACCTAGCCGTGTGACCTTGGGCAAGTTACTTAACCCCAATTGCCCTCCAAAAAAACAAAAACAAAAGCAAAAACAAAAACAAAAACAAAAAGGAAATGCTCTGATTGTTCTGGCTACCATAAAGGAACTGGCTTAAAAACAACCTTCCTGGTTTGGGGCTGAGATTCCATTTTCCAATGCTTAGAAGAGAGAAATCTTTTCTCTAATATGGGGCAAAAAACCTATGTTGGTTTATTTTTTTATTTCATTAATAGTTCTATGAATTTCCCAAAGAGCAAGAGAGAATTCTATGTGTATCTGGGGCTATTGTCCCTGAATATGAGCAAATCTATAGGTTGTTATGACAGAAAATGAATCTCCAACCAGATTCTAGAGGAAGAGGGCAGGAAAGAGTAGAGATAAGCATATCCTTTGAGTTAACAGGTCTTTGCTCCTGCTATGAAGAAAGGAGAGAAGAAAATTAAAGGAAAAGGTGACGACCTAAAGGGAGGGTCCTAACAGGCAAAGACAAGCATAGTCTGAGTAGATTTCATGCTTGGACCCTTCTATGAGTTAGGGGAAGCCAGGAACAAGCTGTTAGCCAACCAGATTTAACTCTTCACAGTGGCACCTAGAGGTTGGAAGAACATTGCCTATATCTCCCAATTTTTTTATATCTAAAGGTTAGACTATAGATTTTACATATTTTTCCTTTCTTATAAATTTATTTTAATATTCTACTTTTAGAATTTTGAGTTCCAATTTCTCTCCCTTTTTCTAGCCCTTCACCTACTTATTGAGAAGGCAAACAATATAATATCAATTATACATGTGAAGTCAAAGAAAACATATTTCTATATTAGGCATGTTGCAAAAAAAGCAAAAATAAAATAAAGTGAAAAAATTTGTTTCAATAGCATTTTTTCATATAAATCTCTCGGAATTGTCTGGGGTCACTGTATTGACTGGGTAGCTAAGTTTTCACAATTGATCATCATTATGATCTTGTTGTTACTATATACATTGCTCTGCTCACTTCACTTTGCATAAGTCTTCCCAAGCTTTTCTGAAGCAATTCCCTTCATCACTTCTTATAGCACAATATGGTTCCTGTATTGCAACTGCTCAATAGCTACCAAGTAGTTCTGGGGTTCAGGCTTCCCAGTTTTTGAATCTTAAACTTATTTCATTTTCCTACGTAGATGAGCAGGTACTCTCCTAGTTTTTTCATATGCAGATACAACCAGCCCCCAGACATCTGTAGGGCTTTGAGGCATATATACCTTTAAACTCTCACATTGTAAGATCATAGATTCAGAGCTAAAAAACATCTAAGAGATCATCTAGTTTAACCTTCCAAGGAGATAAAGTGTCTTGCTCAAGACCATGTAAGTATTAAGTAGCATATCTGCAATTGGAACCATGTCTTTAGACTTCCATCTAATGCTCATTAATCCTGCATGGGACACAATTAAGCAGGTTGTGTTTATCCATCCGTGTCCATTTGAGTGATTTGATTGACATACAAATTTGATTGATTTGAGCGATTTGATTGACATACAAATAAATTAGCCTTCATTAAAAACCTCTTCTTAACTATGAAATTATCTCCTTTGCTATCATATCAAGCACCAAAAATTGTTAATGACCAATATATTTGAGTTCATGGAGCAGGAAGGAGACAGTGTAGATGAATCACAATCAGGCCAAAGGAGCAGGTGTGTTTGCTGAAGGCACCAGGCTTTCCATACACTCAGGGACTAAATTCAGCTAGTATATTTATGTTTTAGGTCAACAGAAGTCATGCAATGGTTTCTGCCTTTGTTTCAGTTTTTCCTCATAATCATGCAGAAACGGAACAATTAAATATAAAGAAAGAGAGGGGAAGGAACGGGGGCGCTTCAAGTAGGACAAATTGCAGACTGAATTTCAGGATATGCTTGACTTATGGGGTGCTTTTAAAAAAATTATGAACTTGACATATCAATAAACAAAATCATTTCCACATAAAAATAATACAAAAAGATTTTCACAAGAAAATGTGAGTCTTTAGTATGTACAACTTGTGTTTAAAATGTGTGATAAATTTATCACAGTCATTCCATACTGACCTGCTTATCTCTATGTCTAAACTTCCTTTTGCTGTTTCCAGTATATTTTATAAATGTTGCACTGATGCTCTTTCGTTTTTTGGCATCACTATTACTATTCTCTCCTCTTAAAACTCTCCCACTCCATTAAAAAAAGTAATCACCTTCCTTGTAGCAAATAAGTGCAGACAAACAAAATAGGTCCACGTATTGGCCATATCTGAAAATGCATGTAGCATTCAGCATCTCTAGTCCGTCGCTTCTGTCTTAGGAGGTGGGGAATATCACCATCATTAGTCTTTGGGAATAATGCTGATTCAGTGCATTGATGATCACTCTTCAGTCTTTCAAAGTTGTTTTCTTTTATACCATTTTAGTCATTGTATAAACTGCTCTCCTGATTCTGCTCATTCTGCATCAGCTCAGGAGTATTCCTGTGATTTTTTAAAATCTCTGCCTTCTGTCATGTCTTATGATATATGTAATAATATCCCACTAAATTCAAATGCCATGTTTTCTCAATCATTCCCCAGTTGATGGGCACCCCTTAGTTTCTAATTCTTAGCTTCAAGAATCAATATTAATATAAATGTATTTGTCCATGCAGGACCTTTCCTTCTTTTTTATTTTCTTTCAGGGTATATGCCTAGTGGTTATACTTCTAGTTCAAAGGATACAAATGGTTTAATGATTTTTTGAGTATAGTTCCAAATTCGTTAGACATATTTCATAGCTCCACCAATAATATACATTAGTGTGCCTGTTCACCTACAGTTCTACCAACAACTATTATTTTATTTTTGCAACCCTCCCTCGCTCAAATCAAAGTCAACTGCAAGTCATGTCATCATTTCCCTGATGTCATGGTCCCTCTTCGAAAATGAGGGACAAACACAACTTGTGAGTAGTCTGAGCTGCTTGAATGAGGACCCAGTCAGTTGGGTAACTCAGCTCATCCTCTCCCTATGCTTTTCCCTCTCCCTCTCTCTCCTCTCCAAAGGAAGGCAAATTTTGATGACCAGAAGCTGCCCAGTTAACTTGGGGTTTCTTTCCCTTCCTTTCTTCCTTCTTTCCTCCCATCCAGTCTCTCTTTCTTGCTTGCTTCCTCCCTTCCTTCTTCTCTCTCTCTCTCTCTCTCTCTCTCTCTCTCTCTCTCTCTCTCTCTCTCTCTCTCTCTCCTCCTGTCTTTCTTAAAGACCAGACCTTAAGCTCAGTTCACTCTGGAACTCATAGATTGGACCACAATAGCTGCCTCCCTAAGCAGCATTTGTTGGCTATATTTTGGACCTTCCTGACTCTGAGTGAATGTAAATAGTAACTTTTTCTCTTTTGGCCAGCAACCCTGAAGGTCTTCCCCTCCCAGTTTGATTTTTTTAATTAAAGGCATCATTGCTTGACTCACTTTTTAAAGAAATGAGTACGTGAAAAGGCCTTAGCCTAAAAGGGCCAAGGTATCCCACTGCATCCTAGGTCATCTCTGGTCATGCTGATGAATATCAGGTCATTGGACCCAGATGGCTCTGGAGGAGAAAGAGGCCAGTGACCTTGCACAACCCTCCCTCACTCAAATCAAAGTCTACTGCAAGTCATGTCATCAATTCCCTGATGTCATGGTGCTCTTCAAAAATGAAGAACAAACACAACATCTTTATGGTATGATGGGGATAAAATCAAGCCTCAGAGTTGTTTTAATTTGCATGCCTCTTATTATTCATTGTTTGGAGCATTTTTATATGGTTGCATGCATTTCTTTGAGAACTGCCTATTCATGCCCTTTGAGTATTTGATCTTTTGGGGAATGGAATGGCTCCACTCTGCATCTGTTGTCTTTGGTTTCAAGTCCACTGAACAAGGTCCCCCTCCTGGGTTAAACTCATCAGCTCTAAATCTCACAACCATGGTGTTAACTTTGACTGATACTGTCTGGAGACTTGAGTACAAAACTCCTCCCAATGCTTTACTTTATAAGGGGTAGAAACTGGAATTTTGCTCTCTCCACTCTGCTCTGTTGCTCTGTCTGGTTTAAACACCAAGCATACAATGAGCCAGTGTTAGGAACATCCTCATGTCCCCTCACCCCATCCTTTTCTTACCTTCTTCCGTGTGTCTCCCCCATTCGATTGTGACTTCCTTGAGGGCAGGGACTCTCTTTCTTTTTATTAATTTTATCCTCTGAGTTTAGCATAGTGCCTGGCATGGAGTAGACACTTAATAAGTGTTTATTGGATTGGACTGGAGTAGCTCTTGTTTTTATATATTTTAATTAATTCCTTATATAACTTAGATATGAGACTTTATCAGAGAAGTTTGATGCAAATATTGTAGCCAGTAAAGTGTTCACTTATAATTTTAAATGTATTAATTTTATTTGTGCAAAAACTTTTAAATTTTTATAATTAAAATTTCATTTATATCTTGTGATTCTCCCTATCAAGAATTCTTTCCCTATGCATAGTTCCCCAGACATAAAATCTTTTTCTTTACTTCTGGAACTTAATGGTATGATCTTTTATATTTCTAGATACTGAATTGATTTAAAGTTTATTGGTGTAAGAGTCTTATCTAAACCTAATTTCTGCTTGTCTGCTCTTTAGTTTTCCCTGTTGTTTTTGTCAAATAATGAGTCTTTATTCCAGTAATTGAGGTCATTGTGGTCATTGAATACTATATTATCCTGTCCCCTTGCTTTTACATCTTTTGTACTTACTCTGTTCAACTAATCAACTTCTCTGTTTTTTAGCTAGTAATAAATGGTTTTGATGATTATTTCTTTGTATGATACTTTAAGATCTGATGTTGTTAGGCACCCCTTCTTTCACACTTTTAAAATAATTTTCCATTAATTTCTTTACCTTTTTGTTCACTTAGACAAATTTTGTTTTTCCTAGTTTCCTAGTATTTTCCCTAGTTTTATAAAGTAACCCTTTGATTGGAATAGCAATGAATAAGTAAATTAATTTAGGCAGTGTTATTTTCTTTATGTTGGCACAGTCTAACCTTGAGCAATTAATATCTTTCCAATTATTTTATTTGTCTTTATTTCTTCAAAGAGCATTTTATAGTTGTAAACATATAATTCCTATACATGTCATGTAGATTGACTCCCAAATATTTTAGACATCCTGTGGTTATTTTGAATGAAACTTCTCTTTCTATTCTTACTGGATTTTATTGGTTAGGACAAGACCATTGTTGGGGTAGTTCAGCAGAAGTATTCTGGGGATATTTTCCCCTGGGTATTAGTAATGTAACACTTGTCCACATAAGGCAACCAGGAGGGTATATATTATGTAGGTGTCCAAAATAGCTTCTGGTGTGTTTTTGTCCTCAACCTCTTTCATTGTCTGAGTTGAGTAAAAACTACATAGATTATAGTACTTACTGAGGACACCTTTCTTCCTTTAGAGTATGCTTGATAGGACTTAAGAGCTTGTCATTAGTCAGTCATTCCATGTAAACACAAACAGTACTGCACATTTTTCAAATGAAAATGTAGGCCCAGAAAGGTCAGCATAATAGTTCAAGATCAACACTACTATTTGATGATAGAACTGAAAATAGAGCTACTGGCAAAAAGTTCTTGGAATTTTCAACTCTTCGTATTGAGATGATGGCTGGCAGGAAATGTTAATTCAGGTTCTAAATTTTTGACAGGAGTTTTTCCCTAGGTTAGGAAATAATAATCACTTAAATTTCCCTATATTGTCTCATGGAAAGAGCTCTGAACTGTGTAAGCACACGTGGCTGAATGTTCCACTCAACTCCACCACATGTAACCTTGGGCAAATTACGTAATGCCTCTCTGAGCTTTCCATGAAAAATAAGGATGCTAGTAGTAGCTCTAACTTCTATGGTTGCTGTAAGGACCTAAGAAGATGACATGTTTAAAGAATTTTGTACAAATTAAAATATGCAAAGGTCTGCTATTGTTTTTTGACCAGACTTGTGATTTCATTGGTTTGAGAAGCTCCAGGTGAGGAACTCCCTCTTCTGTTGTAGACCTTATTTACTTTCTCTATAACATCATCTTAGAGTTACCCAGAGTTCTAAGAGGTTGTGACTTATGACCCTGGATATGTTACTTAATTTCTTAGTAATCTAGACAGCTTGCCAAAGTTGAGACATCAAATGACTTGTCCAAGATCACAGAAATGTGTCAGAGGCAAGATTTGAACTCAAGTCTTTTTGGCTTTGAGGCTAACTCTCTATCTTCTATTCCATGGCAGTCACAAATGAATGTGAAGTACTGTACAAATATCCATTGAGATATCCCATTAGTACGTATATTCTGGTTGGATTCAATAAACATTTATTAAGTATCTATTATATTCTAGATATGCTGCTAAGATTTTGGGGACACTGCTGATTCTCCCCCTATCCCTGTAATCACTCCTCTGTTTCCTTTGATGGATGTTCATTCAGATCATGCCCTCTAGCCACAGGTGTCCCTTGGGGTTCTGTCCTGGGCCCTCTTCTCTTCTCCCCTCTATGCTACTTGGCGATCTCATCAGCTCCCATGCCGATGATTCTCAAATCTACCCATGCTGCCCTAGTCTCTCTGCTGACCTCTGACCTCCCATTTCCAGCTGTCTTTCAGACATTTCAAACTGGATGTCCATTGATATCTGAAGCTTGATATGCCCAAAATGGAACTCACTCTCTTTTCCTCTAAACTTTACCCCTTTCCTTCTACCTTCCCTGTTACTATAAAGGGCACCCCCATCTTTAGAGCCCCTCAGGCTGCAATCTCAGAGCCACTCTTGAGGAGACAGTGAACAACAGAGTCAAAGACTGCAGAGAAGTCAAGGAGAGTGAGGTTTGGGGGAAAGCCATCATATTTTGAAACTAAGAGGTGATTAGTAGCTTTGGAGACAGCAGTTTTGGTGGAATGCTAATGCTGGAAAACATATTCTAAGAGGACAGAAAGTAGAGGCAGTTATTGGAGCAAGTCTTTTTAAGGAATTAAACTATAAAAGGGAGAAAAATAAGGGATGGTAGTTAGTAGTAATAGAAAGATCAAGTAAGCGTTTTCTCCAGGTTAGGAGACACACCGTCATATTTTATGCAGCAAGAAATGAACCAGTAGAGAAGGTTGTTGATGTTCAGTGATGTCCAATTCTGCATGAAAACCCGCATTTTGGGGTTTTCTTGGAAAAGATACTATAGTGGTTTTCTATTTCCTTCTTCAGCTCATTTTACTGATGAGGAAACAGGGTTAAGTCGTTTGCCCAGGGTCACACAGCTAGTAAACATCTGAGGATGGATTAGAACTCAGGACTTCCTGCCTCCAGGCCCTGCACTCTTGCCACCTACCTGCATTTGGTGGGTATTAGTGGATAACAGGAAAGCATTATAGCAGGCTATCACTTATGTTTCCATGACACAAAGAAGTAGCCATATTCAAATAGTTGTATTAGTTTGACCTTTCCTTCCTGTGGACTATGTGCTCCCTATGGGTATATGTTACATTAAGCTAACAAGCTAGGTCTGGTGCTAATTGATGTTAAGCATGGCAATTCAAATTCAGAGGACACATAGACTCTACCAGAGTCTTTCCAGGAAGTGAGATCATTGACTATGTAAAACCAATGTGAGGGCAATACAATTGCTCAAAGTTATGTATGTCCAAGCTGTTCCTCAGGACTACATGGCTTTGAGAGCCACTGCAGACCACTGCATTCATTATTTCCATCATGTAGAATGGCCTAGCCATGCAACTGTTCTTTTCTCTCTGAAAAACTTGTTTTTGTTTGTTTTGTTTATTTTCCTGGTGGGTAGATGGGTATAAGGGTATAAATACACACACACACACACACACACACACACACACACACACACACACACGATTTTGAGAATTTTGATTCTGTGTCTTGAGGACATGTTCTTTAACAAAAGTTCTTTTGATCCATTAATCTGGCTTTTTAAAAAATATTTTGATAACCTATTCAATATAATTAGTTTCCTCTATAGTCCTATGTATTTTATTTTGTTTATTTTAAAATGTTAGGGGCAGCTGGGTGGCACAGTAGATAGAGCTCTGGCCCTGGAGTCAGGAGGACTTGAGTACAAATGTGGCCTCAGAAACTTGCTATGGAACTCTGAGCAATTCATTTAACCTCAATTACCTCCCCAAAAAAAGTTCTTCTGAAAAGGGGTCTAAAGGTCTCACCAGTCTGTCAAAGTTGACAAAAAAGTTAAGAACTCCTGCTCTGTAAGAAATCCACCCCAACACAAAAATCATTATATACCAGTTAAAACTCATGTAATGGAGAACATTGTTATAGGATTTTTTACATATTTATAGTCTTTATTTATACATTTTATATATATAGTATATATTATATATAATATATAAATTTATATATTATATATAATATTTATTTATTTATATATTATATACATTGTATATATTATATATAATATATAAATTTATATATTTTATAGTTGTAAAATCTATTCCTATAAGTATAACAGATAAATGCTTATTTATAAAATGGTGAACTTCAAATACTGAAGATTAAAACTTTACTTGAAAAATTATTATTAAGGCCATTCAATTATAAGGCCATTCAAAGGGAATAGGCAATCACCCTGATAGCATGATTGGAGAGGTACAAGAAAGCTTCCCTAATCCAGCTATGGTTCCTAGTGGCCTTCCCCAGTGCCTGAAAGATTGACTATTATCTTCCTTTTGTGTTTATGAGTTGTTCTCAGAAAGCTTCTGTTAAAAGACAAATGCTTAGAAAGAGTAACACATTCACACCCACTAACGGATGTGAGAGAACAGATTATCCTATGTTACAAAAGCATAGTTTATAGAATAATAATATAGTAGCTATTTGCTTATCACATATACTCCTGTAGCAGACTCAGTCTTGAGGGAAATGGAGATTTTCATGAGAAACAAAGAGCTTCAAAGGAAAGGTTCTGAGTATGAAGCAACTCGCAAATAAATGGGTTGGGGGTAGTGGTAGAGAATGAGTGGGGATGGAGAAGGACCTAGAAGCCATGAATCAGAGGCAGCACAGTTTAGTGGATGGAGCACTGAACTTGGAGTCAGGAACAGCTGAGTTCAAATCTGCTTTAGATATAAGCTGTGTGACCTCAGGGAAGTCAATTCACACTATGTGCCTCAGTTTCCTTCCTATATGAAAAAGGAGGTTGGACTCTATGATCTAAATATCTGATCCTATAACAAAGATAGGTCCAGCTATTCCATAATTGTATTTAGGCTGGGTCAAATGATCATGTGCCTTGCCGACAATGTTTCTCCAAAATGATCTATAACCTTTTAGTTCTGTTATTTAGCCTCCTCTTTCACCCTAGTCCCAGTAGACACACACACTCACACTCACACACACACACACACACACACACACACACACACACACACACACAAAATGTTCCAGTGCATTTGTTTCTACTATACTACTACATTTTCTATCAAAACCTATAAGATACAGCAAGAGCAGTAATCAGAAGAAAATTTCTATCTCCAGATGCTTACATCAAGAGAGAGCACAAACCAATGAATTGGGTATACAATTTAAAAAACTGAGAAAGAACAAAAAATCCCCAGTTAAATACAAAATTTGAAATCCTAAAAAATTAAAGGTGAGATTAATAATATTGTGTGTAAAGGAAACATTGAATTAACAAATAAAACTAAGAGTTGATTTTAGGAAAAAACAATAAAATAGATAAACTATTGGTTAATTGTATTTAAAAAAAGAGAGAAAGAAAAACTAAATCATAGTATCTGAAAAGCAAAATTTCCCTGGCAAGTCAACAACCGTGCTCTACCACCAGTCAAACAGAAATAACAATCACAACTGCTTATGTTTTCACAGTGCTCAGGTTACAGCATGTTTTCATAGCCCTCGTCTCATTTAATTTCCACAACTTCCCCGTAAGGTGGGTAATATAAGTATTATCATTCCCATTTTCCAGAAAAGGAAACTGAAATTGTGAGGGAGGCAGAATTTATTGTCAGTTATCCTAACTCCAGATTTCCAAATGGAGCTTTGGTTGCAAAAGTTATAGAATACTAAGACAGAATATATATTGCCATCATACAATGAATGAATGTAAAATGTGGAGTCAGACTCATAGCCAACATGTATATAATATCCAGTCTGCTGCCAAATCTTGTCATGTCTACAATCATATCTCTTGTACACATCCCTTCTCTCCACACATACAGCCACAACCAAGTTAAGGCCCTCATCATTGCTTGCCCAGATTATTGCAATAGCTTTCTTTCTTTCTCTTTTGGAAATCAAATTTTTTAATCAGTTTTAATCTTTTCTTACTTTTTAAAAAATTTATTTTTAAATTTATTTATTTTTGGTTCTCAACATTTACGTCCACAAGATTTTGAGCTCCAAATTTTCTCCCTATCTCTCCTCTCACCCCAAGACAATGTGCATTCTGATTACTCATTCCCTCAATCTGCCCTCCCTTTTATCACCCCCCTCTTCTCTTATCCCTTTCCCCTTCTACTTTCCCATAGGGCAAAACAGATTTCTATATCCCATTTTCAGTATATCTTATTTCCCAGTTGCAAGTAAAAACAATTTTTAACATTTGTTTTTAAAACTTTGAGTTCCAAATTCTCTCCTTTTCTCCCTCCCCACCCACTCTCATTGAGAAGGCAAGCAATTTGATATAGGTTATACATGTGTAGTCATGTAAAACACTTCCATAATAGTCCTGTTGTGAAAGACTAACTATATTTCCCTCCATCCTATCCCGCCCCCTCTTTATTCTATTCTCTCTTTTGACCCTATCTCTCCTCAAAAGTATTTACTTCTGATTAGTCCCTTCCCATATCTGCCTTGCCTTCTATCATCCCCGCTCTTTTATCCCCTTCCCCCTAGTTTCCTGTAGGGTAAAATAGATTTCCTTACCCAATTATTCCCTCCTTAAATCAAATCTTATGACACTCATCATCACCTCTTCCCCTCCATTGTGAAAGGTTTTTCTTACCTCTTTTACGTGACATAATTCACCCCATTCTACCTCTGCCTTTCTCCCTCTCTAACCTCTTAATGTTATTTTTTAGATGTCATCCCTTCATAGTCAGCTCACACCTCTACTCTCTTTATATGCTCCTTCTAACTACCTAATACTGAGAAAGGTCTCATGAGTTACAAATATCATTTTTCCATGTAGGAATGTAAACAATTAAACTTTAATAAATCCCTTATGATTTCTTTTTCCTGTTTGCCTTTTCATACTTCTCTTGAGTCTTGTATTTTAAAATCAGATTTTTTTATTCAGCCCTGGTCTTTTCATCAAGAATGCTTGAAAGTCCTCTATTTCATTGAATGCCCATTTTTTCTCCTGAAGTATTATACTAAGTTTAGCTGGGTAGGTGATTCTTGGTTTTAATCCTAGCTCCTCTGACTTCTGGAATAGCGTATTCCATTCCAAGCCCTTCAGTCCCTTAAGGTACACACTGCCAAATCTTGTGTTATCCTGACTGTGGTTACACAATACTTGAATTGTTTCTTTCTGGATTCTTGCACTATTTTCTTCTTGACCTGGAAACTCTGGGATTTGGGTATAATATTCCTAGGAGTTTTCATTTTGGGATCTCTTTCATGAGGTGATGAGTGGACTCCTTCAGTTTCTATTTTACCTTCTGGTTCCAGAACATCAGGGCAATTTTCTTTGATAATTTCTTGAAAGATGATGTCGGAACTCTTTTTTATCATGGCTTTCAGATAGTCCAATAATTTTAAAGTTATCTCTCCTGGATCTATTTTCCAGGTCAGTTGTTTTTCCAGTGAGATATTTCACATTGTTTTCTATTTTTCATTCTTTTGGTTTTGTTTTATAATTTCTTGATTTCTCTTAGAGTGATTAGCTTCCATTTGTTCCATCCTAATTTTTTAAGGAATTATTTCCTTCAGTGAGCTTTTAGATTTCCTTTTCCATTTAGCCAATTCTATTTTTTAAGGTATTTTCCTCGAATTTTTGGACCTCTTTTGCCATTTGGGTTAGTCTATTTTTTGGGGAGGGCAATTGGGGTTAGGTAACTTGCCCAAGGTCACATGGCTAGGTTTTTGTTTGTGTGCATTAAGTGTCTGAGGCCGGATCCGAACTCAGGTCCTTCTAACTCCAGGGCTGATGCTCTATTCACTGCTCCACCTAGCCATTCCCTTGTCTGTTTTTTAAGATGATATTTTCTTCATTTAGTTTTTGAAGCTTCTTTTCCATATATTCATATTTCATTTTTAGATCACACATTTTTCCTTTTAAGAAGCTGTTTTCTTCATTGTAATGTTTTTCTAATTTTGCAATTTTGATTTTAAAAGAATTATTCATTTTATCTTCTACACCTCTAATTTGGTTTTCAAAGTTCTTTTTTGAGCTCATCTAAGAATGTTTTTTGTGCTTGAGACCAGTTCATACTCCCTATTGAGGCTTCAGCTGTGAGTATAGAGTCTATACTGTCTCCTTCTGAATTTTGTTCCTCCTGCTCACAATAATAGGATTCTAGAGTCTTTGTCTTTGCAGTCTGTTTTTTACCCATTTTGAGGCAGGGGCTTAGCCACACCTTTCCTCTAGGGTTTACTGTTTAAAATTTTGCTCTGGGGCAATAATTACTGTGTTTTCAGGGTCAAAGGAGGGTATTGGAGCAGCCAGGGTTTACTCTGATATCCTGGTCCCTGCTCCATCAGATCCCAGTCCTGCAGTGATAAGCCTAGGAATGGCCCTTGTGGTTGGTGGATCAACTTGCTGCCACATTAACCAGGCCTCAGTGTGCAACAGCATCCAGGCCTCACTGCTTGCCGCCCCCATGTCTTCATCTGGGGCCTCCTAAAGTGTTATTTTCTTCACTATTTTTCTAGGTCTCTTTTAGCATGCTGTTGACTCATTTTTCATGATCCTCTTATATCATTCTCATTTCTCTTCCCAGTTTTTCCTTTATTTCTCTTACTTGATTTTCAGAATTCTTTTTTTTCTTTTAAACAAATGCTTTATTAACTTCTGTTATACATCATTCATTCCCGCCAGATTTTGAGTTACAATCATTTCCCCCCCATTATTCCCCTACCCAACCTCCCAGAATAGTAGTCCCACAAGATATCACTTCCTCGAATATGCTCTCTCTCATACCTTCTCCCATACCCCCATCGACTTTTCCATTAGAGGAAGGTGAATCTTTGTGTCCCAATGCCTGCACAGCTTATCTCCCTAGTACAAGCAAAAGAGTATTAATAATAGTATTTATATATATTTGAAACATTTAATGTTACGACCTCGAATTTCAGATCCATTTCCTTCCTCCCTTGTCACCCATTCCTTCTTGGGAGATAAGTAATTCAGTATATGTTGTACATGTCTAGCTATACAAAACATTATCATAGTAGATATATTGTACAAGGCTGTTTATAATTCCCTCCCACTCATCCCACCCCCCACCTGGTCCATTCCCTACATAATCCTGTCCCTCTTCTATAGCGGGTACTTCCAACCTCCCCTCCCCCCAAGGATGCCCTCCCATCCATCATCCCTCCTCTCATCCCCCTTCCCCCTATCCTGCTGCAGGTTGAGATATCCCATTTACTATGTATGTCATTTTCTCCCTGAACCAAATTCAATGTGAATGTGGTTTTGCCTTTTTAGCCTTCCTTATTCTCCCCCTCCTTTGCAACCACTTCCCCTTGCTTCTTCTACATAGGATAGTTTACCCTACCCTGTCTCTCCCCATCTCCTCTTGCCACTTTCCTCTCTCACCTCATAATTTCATCCCTTGAGTATTCTCCCTTCCCAACAAATTCAACCTATGCCCTCTATCCATATAACTAACCATATACACACACATTCACATATGTATTCATATGACCACACACCCTTCTTCCATTATTTTCATAGTGAGAAAGATATCATCAGTCACAGTTATTGCTTTTCCATATAGGAATGTAAATAGTTCAACTTTGATAAGTTCCTTTTGATTTCTTTTCCCTGATTACCTTCTCAGGCATCTCTTCCTTCTTGTGTCTGGATGTCAAATTTTCTATTCAACTCTGGTTTTTCCTCAAGAATGCTTGAAAGTCCTCTATTCCACTGAATGACCATATTTTCCCCTGAAGCAAAATACTCAGTTTTGCTGGGTAGGTGACCCTTGGGTTCATTCCCAGTTCTTTTGCCCTCTGGAATATCATATTCCATGCCCTTCGATCCCTCAGTGTAGAAGCTGCCAGGTCCTGGGCTATTCTGATTGTGTTTCCACAATATTGAAATTGTTTCTTCCTGGCTGCTTGTAGTATTTTCTCCTTGATCTGGGGATTCTGGAACCTGGCTATAATATTCCTGGGAGTTTTCTTTTTGGGATCTTTTTCAGGAGGTGATCAGTGGATTCTTTCAACCTCTATTTTGCCCTCTGGATCTAAAACATCAGGGCAATTTTCCTTGAGAATTTCTTGAAGGGTGATTTCTAGGTCCTTTCCTTGATCA
Source organism: Gymnobelideus leadbeateri (assembly GCA_011680675.1). Lineage (NCBI taxonomy): Eukaryota > Metazoa > Chordata > Mammalia > Diprotodontia > Petauridae > Gymnobelideus > Gymnobelideus leadbeateri. The sequence continues at coordinate 39,075 of WOXC01004094.1, forward strand.
TGGCTTTCAGGTAGTCCAATAATTTTTAAATTGTCTCTCCTGGATCTATTCTCCAGGTCAGTGGTTTCCCATGAGATATTTCACATTGCCTTCTAATCTTTCATTTGTTTGGATCTGCTTAACAGCATCTTGATTTCTCATAAAGTCATTAGCTTCCATTTGCTCCAGTCTAACTCTGAAGGAATGAATCTCTTCAGTGAACTTTTGAGATTCTTTTTCCATCTGGCAAATTCGACTTTTTAAGGCATTCTTCTCCTCATTGCCCTTTTGGGCCTCCTTTGCCATTTGAGTTAGTCTATTTTTTAAGGTGTTGTTTTCCTCAGTCAGGCTGTTGACCCTCATTTCATACTTTTCCTGCATCCTTCTCATTTCTCTTTCCAATTTTTCCTCCACTTCTCTTATTTGATTTTTAAAGTACTTCTTAAGGTCCTCTATGGCCTGCAACCCGCTCATGTTTTCCCTTGGGGCTTTTGGAGCAGGACTTCTGACCTCACAGTCCTTTTCCCGCTCTATGCCCCCAAAATAGGAGTCTAGGGTTGCATTTTTCTGTTTCCTTTGCCTTGGCATGTTGCCACTTAATTACTTGACTTTTGGGCTTGTTGCCACACTATGGCTTTAAGGCCAGATAGAGGAATTTTCGTCCCGAACGTGTGGGGGCAACTTCCGTTTCTGGCAAGCTGTAAACCCACCCACAACTTCCACCCTAGATCACAATCCAGATCCAGGGAGGTTAAAGCAAGAGCGATTACTCCCCAAGACTGATCTCTGGATCTCCCCACGATTTGTAGGCTGGGAGCCAGAGCTGCCTCTGAATACTACAAAATGGCATGTCTCCTCAGCGGCTTCTAGCCCCCAGGGGAGGGAGCTGACGCATTCCCCAAATATAGGTCCCAAAGTCCATAGGACACTAACCTCTTACTTTGTCCTAGGCATGTCTATGTTGATAATTCTGGAGTCGCCACAGCTCCTGGTGTTCTGGGGTTCCTCCAGCCGGCTGCTGGCCCTGCTGCCCTGGGGCTAAAACCTCGGCTCAAGCGGACCTGGGCTCGGCTCGGCTCCTGCGCTCTGCGCGCTGTGCGCTGCCAGGTCCCAGACCGCTGCGCTGGTCCTTCCTGCAGGGCTGCTGGGCTGTCCTCAGCGGGAGGTTAGCTTCTCTGTGTTGTTCTGTGGGTGCTGGAGCTCCAGAAGTTGTTCACAGTCCTTTTTACATAGTTTGTGGGGAATCTGGGGGCAGAGAGGCTTGGAAGAGCTATTTCTACTCTGCCATCTTGGCTCCGCCCCCCGATTTTCAGAATTCTTTTAGAGCTTTTCCACAGCCTAAGACTAATTCATATTTTTTTCTTGCAGACTATTGATGTAGGAGTTTTGCTTTTGTTGTCTTCTTCTGGTTGTATATTTTGATCTTCTTTGTCACCAAAGTAAGATTCTATAGTCTGATTCTTCCCCCTGCTGTTTGCTCATTTTCCTAGCTTTTGACTTTTGACTTGACTTTTTAACTCTTTGTTAAGGTAGCACTCTACTTCCAGTGTAGAGGGTGGATTATTCCAAGTTTGAGGGCTTTTGTGTAGCTGTTTTCAGAGATATTTCTAGCAACCTGTAAAATTTCAGTTCTTCCAAGGTAGTATCATCAAAGGAGAAGTGTTTACTCTTCTCCTGGTCTGTGCTCTGATCTGTGAGTGACCACAAGCACTCTTTTCTGTCTGGGAACTGTAAGGAACATTCCCTCTCTGCTGCCCTCACAAGTTCTACCACATCAGCATTCCTCTTCCCCCCAGGACTGCCACCCAGGATGTGACCCAGATTCAAGCACAGACAAAGCAAGAGAATCCTGCCTCAGAGCCAATAAAGAAATCCCTGCAATCTCCCACTGATCAGCCACTCAATTCCCCCATTTTCTGTTGGCCAAGAGCTCCAGAAGCAGCTGCTGCCTCTGCTGCTGCCTCAGGGCTAGGGCCAAACCACGTTCCTCTCTCATCTAGGTCCGACAGACCTTTCCTATTGACCTTCTAAGTTGTCTTTGGTGTTTGTGGGTTGAGAAGTCTGGAAACTGCCACAGGTGATTTTGTCCTCTGAGGTAGGCTTTTGGGTTTTCTGGTGCTCTGCCTATACTGGCTTGTTTTCTGTTGGACTGTGCACTTCTCTCAGCCTGGTGCAACAGACCTTTCCTCATGATCTTCCAGGTTGTTTTGGGCTGGAAATTTGTTTCATTCTGTCATTTTGTGGGTTCTGTTGCTCTAGAATTTGTTTAGATTCATTTTTACAGCTATTTGGAGGAGTTTGGGGAAGATCTCAAGTGAGTCCCTGCTTTTACTCCACCATCTTGGTTTCACCCCCAATAACTTTCTTAAGTATCTCTGTATCAAGTTTCTCTGGACTCCAATGCATTCAGGAGGCTATTTTCCTAAAGGGGTAGATCTCACTATTTCACACCTTCCTCCTAACTCAAATGTCAGTGATTCCTTATTATCACCAAGGATCAAATGCAAACTCTTATGTTTGACACATAAAGCTCTTTATAACCTACCCCATTCCTAACTTTCCAGTGTTCTTACACTTCAGATCATAAATTCTATTATCCAGCTACATTGACCTACTAAAGGGTGGCACAGTGGATAGACCTCTGGGCTTGGAATCAGGAACACCTGAGTTCAAATCTAGCCTCAAGTACTTACTAACTGCATGACCCTGGGCAACTCACTTAACCTGTTTGTCTCAGTATCCTCAACTGCAAAATGGGGATAATAATAGCACCTATCTCATTGAGTTGTTGTGAGGATCAAATGAAATAAATTTGTAAATCACTTAGCACTGTGCCTGACACAAACAGGTGCACTTAATAAATGCTTCCTTGTTTCGTTCTTATTTTCTGTCCTTCAAACAGGAAACTCCATCTCCCTTCTCCCTGCCTTTGCACTGACTGTGCCCCATGCCTAGAATGCTCTGCGCTCTCACCTCCACCTCTTAATTTCTCTGGCTTCCTGTTAAATTCAAATTAAACCTTCTGCAGCTGGTTTGTTTCCGTCCCCTCAGTTACTAATGCCTATTCTTTTAGATCACCATACTCTCTATATGTATCTTCAACATTCCTAGTTGTTACATGATATCTTCTATGCTCTTTGAAGGCTGAGATTGGTTTTGACCTTTCTTTGAATCCCCAGAGCTTAGCACATATTACATAGTAGCACTTAATACATACCTGTTGGCTGACTAACTAGAGCTTTGAATTTTACAAAGCATTTTACATACATTGTCACATTGAAGTCACATAAAACTATTCTTCTATGTGGATAATTTGTTGTTCATTCATTTCAGTCATGTCTGATTTTTGTGACCCCCATCTGGGATTTTCTTGGCAAAGATACTGGAGTGGTTTGCCACTTCCTTCTCCAGCTCATTTTACATATGAGGAAACTGAGGCAAACAAGGTTAAGTGACTTGCCCAGGGTCACACAGCTAGTAAGTGTCTGAGGCCACATTTGAGCTTGGGTCTACCTGACTCCAGTCCCAACACTCTATCTGCTGTGCCTCTGCAACAACAACAACAAAATATTCTGCAGTGCAGGTAACGTAAATATTATTCCTATTTTATAGATGAGGAAACACAGATGCTGATAATTCAGATTATTTGGCCAAGATCACACAGTAGTAATTGGCAGAGTCTGGGTTCAAACCCATGACCACTGATGACAAGTTCAGTGTTCTGCCTGGTATGCCACATCTGGTTCATAAAGAAAAGAGAAGGCAGTAGAAACAGCTCATCCAAGCCACTCTGCCCCCAGATTCCCCCCAAACTATGTAAAAGGGGACTCTGAACAACTTCTGGAGCCCCAGCACCCACAGAACGACACAGAGAAGCTAACTTCCCACTGAGGACAGCCCAGCAGCCCTGCAGGAAGGACCAGCGCAGCGGTCTGGGACCTGGCAGCGCACAGCGCGCAGAGCGCAGGAGCCGAGCCGAGCCCAGGTCCCCGTGAGCCGAGGTTTTAGCCCCAGGGCGGCAGGGCCAGCAGCCTGCTGGAGGAACCCCAGAACACCAGGAGCTGTGGCGACTCCAGAATTATCAACATAGACATGCCTAGGACAAAGTAAGAGGTTAGTGTCCTATGGACTTTGGGACCTGTATTTGGGGGAATGCATCGGCTCCCTCCCCTGGGGGCTAGAAGCTGCTGAGGAGACAAGCCATTTTGTAGTTTTCAGAGGCAGCTCCAGCTCCCAGCCTACAAATCGTAGGGAGATCCAGCGATCAGTCTTGGGGGGTAATTGCTCTTGCTTTAACCTCCCTGGATTTGGATTGTGATCTAGGGTGGAAGTCGTGGGTGGGTTTACAGCTTGCCAGAAACGGAAGTTGCCCCCCACACGTTCGGGACGAAAATTCCTCTATCTGGCCTTAAAGCCATAGTGTGGCAACAAGCCCAAAAGTCAGGTAATTAAGTGGCAACATGCCAAGGCAAAGGAAACAGAAAAATGCAACCCTAGACTCCTATTTTGGGGGCATAGAGCAGGAAAAGGACTGTGAGGTCAGAAGTCCTGCTCCAAAAGCCCCAGGGGAAAGCATGAGCGGGTTGCAGGCCATAGAGGACCTTAAGAAGGACTTTAAAAATCAAATAAGAGAAGTGGAGGAAAAATTGGAAAGAGAAATGAGAAGGATGCAGGAAAAGTATGAAATGAGGGTCAACAGCCTGACTGAGGAAAACAACACCTTAAAAAATAGACTGACTCAAATGGCAAAGGAGGCCCAAAAGGGCAACGAGGAGAAGAATGCCTTAAAAAGTCGAATTTGCCAGATGGAAAAAGAATCTCAAAAGTTCACTGAGGAGATTCATTCCTTCAGAGTTAGACTGGAGCAAATGGAAGCTAATTACTTTATGAGAAATCAAGATGCTGTTAAGCAGATCCAAACAAATGAAAGATTAGAAGGCAATGTGAAATATCTCATGGGAAAAACTACTGACCTGGAAAATAGATCCAGGAGATACAATTTAAAAATTATTGGACTACCTGAAAGCCATGATCAAAGAAAGAACCTAGAAATCACCCTTCAAGAAATTCTCAAGTAAAATTGCCCTGATGTTTTAGATCCAGAGGGCAAAATAGAGGTTGAAAGAATCCACAGATCACCTCCTGAAAAAGATCCCAAAAAGAAAACTCCCAGGAATATTATAGCCAGGTTCCAGAATCCCCAGATCAAGGAGAAAATACTACAAGCAGCCAGGAAGAAACAATTTCAATATTGTGGAAACACAATCAGAATAGCCCAGGACCTGGCAGCTTCTACACTGAGGGATAGAAGGGCATGGAATATGATATTCCAGAGGGCAAAAGAACTGGGAATGAACCCAAGGGTCACCTACCCAGCAAAACTGAGTATTTTGTTTCAGGGGAAAATATGGTCATTCAGTGGAATAGAGGACTTTCAAGCATTCTTGAGGAAAAAAACAGAATTGAATAGAAAATTTGACATCCAGACACAAGAAGCAAGAGATGCCTGAGAAGGTAATCAGGGAAAAGAAATCAAAAGGAACTTATCAAAGTTGAACTATTTACATTCCTATATGGAAAAACAATAACTGTGAGTGATGATATCTTTCTCACTATGAAAATAATGGAAGAAGGGTGTGTGGTCATATGAATACATATGTGAATGTGTGTGTATATGGATAGAGGGCATAGGTTGAATTTGTTGGGAAGGGAGAATACTCAAGGGATGAAATGATGAGGTGAGAGAGGAAAGTGGCAAGAGGAAATGGGGAAAGACAGGGTAGGGTAAACTATCTCATGTAGAAGAAGCAAGGGGAAGTGGTTGCAAGGGAGGGGGAGAATAGGAAGGGAAAAAAAGGCAAATCCACATTCTCATTGAATTTGGTTCAGGGAGAGAATGACATACATACTAAATGGGATATCTCAACCTGCAGCAGAATAGGGGGAAGGGGGATGAGAGGAGGGATGATTGATGGGAGGGCATCCTTGGGGGGAGGGGAGGTTGGAAGTACCCACTATAGAAGAGGGACAGGATCATGTAGGGAATGGACCAGGTGGGGGGTGGGATGAGTGGGAGGGAATTATAAGCAGCCTTGTACAATATATCTACTATGATAATGTTTTGCATAGCTAGACATGTACAACATATACTGAATTACTTATCTCCCAGAGGGAATGGGTGACAAGGGAGGAAGGAAATGGATCTGAAATTCAAGGTCTTAAGATTAAATGTTTCAAATATATATAAATACTATTATTAATACTCTTTTGCTTGTAATTGGGAGATAAGATGTGCAGGCATTGGGACACAAAGATTCACCTTCCTCTAATGGAAAAGTCGAAGGGCGTATGGGAGAAGGTATGGGAGAGAGCAGATTGGAGGAAGCGATATCTTGTGGGACTGCTATTCTGGGAGGTTGGGTAGGGGAATAACGGGGGAAAAATGATTGTAACTCAAAATCTGGCAGAAATGAATGATGTAAAACAGAAGTTAATAAAGCATTTGTTTAAAAAAAATTTTTAGTCTGAACACTTACAGCTTGGAAAATTTTAAATGTTGCAAATGAGGGTTTAATTTATTGTTTAAATATTAATAATGACGTGGACTAAACTTAAAAGTGTGTTGAGTCTGCCTACCCCCAATTCTTCCCCCCACAAAGAGCTATTACCAGTATACCACCAGTCAAGGCCAACATTTCTGAGAAAATAATGATAATAATAGCTAGCATCTATCCAGTGTTTACACTGTGCTAAGAGGTTTATAATTATTATCTCATTGGGTCCTCACAACAACCTTGAGAGGGAGGTGCTATTATTATCTCCATTTTGCAAATGAGGAAACTGAGGCAAACAAAGGTTAAGTGATTTGCCCATGGTCATACAGCTAGTAAGTGAGTGAGGCTGGATTTGAAGTCAGGTCTTCCTGACTCCAGATCCTGTACTCTATCCACTGTGCCACCCAGCTGGGAGAGGGATCCTGACAGTTGTGTTTACACAGCCTTGTTTGTATCTGGGATGCTTGCTCTGGCTTTCTTTCAAGTCAACCAGAACCCTCAGAGATCCACAGAAAACTTACACAGAAGGAAGGGAAGCCAGGCACCCCAAGGACCTCTATGACCTCATCAGCAAATTGAATCTTAATTGTATTATCCTTCACCCTCTTTTAGCTGAATGAAACCTGATAGTTTCAAAACCCTGGAGACCTTCTCCAACCAGGGGCAAGTAGTTTTGTCTGATCCTCAGCTATCAAATCTTGGAGTCAGCACTTAGATATTGCCTCTTCCTTTGTTATTCCATAGTCTGAGTTGTTCATAATCTTGCTTGTTTCAGACACTTAGTCATTAGCCTACCCCCTGACACACTTTTTTAAAAATGAAAAAGTTTATTTATATCTTTTGGGTTTATATCATAGTCATTTCTGGATGTACCCCTTCTCCTTCCACCCTCAAGTCCCTTTTTTCTCCAGTGAACCTTCTCTTGCAAATGATTTTTAAAAATTAAGCAAAACCAATTGACAACATATGAAACCTTTCATACTCATAGTCTCCCACCTGTCCAATAAACCACTATGCCTTTTTATCCTGTGCAGCTCATATCCATATATCCCTATATAACCTCCACAGGGGAAAGAGCATATTTTCTCTAAGTCTCTTGACATTGCATGGATACCAGTGGAGTACACAGACTTTCCTTATCCTTGGACTTTGTTTCCTATTTAATCAATCGATAGATGAGTCAGGAAGTATTATTATTATACATATTATTATGTAGGAAGTAGGAAGTACTCCTTAGCCTTGCTAGACCAATGAGTTAAGAATGGAGTTGTAGGATAGAGATAACTAGGTGGTGCAGTTGATAGAGTCAGGGCTGGCCCTGGATTCAGGATGACCTGAGTTCAAGTCTGGCCTCAGATACTTACTAGCTGTATGCTCTGTGCAAGTCACTTAACCCCTATCTGCCTAAAACAGCAACAACAACAACAACAACAACGGAACAGAGCTACATGATTATCCAGCCATACATAGTCCAGGGTTCTCTTTTGCAGCCTAGAGCCTCCATTGGTACTCCAGATTGATCCTCTCTGATAGATGAGTTTGGTTAATTTAATGAATTTGATTAAATCAGAATAAATGTTTTGGGGGGGGTTTCTTAATATTCCCTCTAAGACATTTTATCATAATGAACAAAATCACTAGGTTAGGAATCGAGAGATTTGAGTCCCTCCACTAACTCTCTTTGTGACCTTAGGTCACATTTCACCTCTTTGGGCTCATTTTTTTTCTTCATTTGCAAAAACAAGTAGTTTGAACTAGATGATCCCCATATCTCCTCTAGCTTTATAAGCTCATTAAAGCCTACTTGACTTTCACTTAGGGGTGTGCTGGTGCCAGCTCAAATGAGCTTATGAGAGCTGACATTTAAATTTTCAGTATGAGTATGTATGCCTTGGAGATTGGCAAACTACATATCAGGGCTTGGTTTATTATATTGCTGATTGTCTAAATTTAAGTAAGCAATGAGAAAAATATTAATAATGCAGATTAAACTTAAAAGTATGTTATATCTATATCTATATCTATCTATCTATCCCCCAAAGAGCTGATTGTTAAACATTCACCAGCATTACCCCAGATGCTACCAAGAGTCACTCTTCCTCATAGAATACAGAGTGAAAAGGAATTTTCCTGATTTCTCTTCTCTTTGGAGATTTTCTAGAGTCCCTCCCTGAAGGATTCCATTTCTGACATGTTTTTCTCCCATTTCAATCTGAGCGTAAGAATGGGTGTGCGCCTCAGGGGTGTAGTACACAATCTAATGTGATATAATGAAAAGCAGATATTGAACTGAAAACTCTTGAAAAGTGCTAGTCCATAAAGAGCTTGAGTGAAAGTTTTCTAGAACATGCACATGATAGCTATTGACCATGGTGTTATAGCAGAAAGGGTCCCAGACATGGAGTCCAAAAGACCTGAGTTCTAGCCCTAGCTCCAAGAGTAGCTCCAGAAGAATGTGTAAACCATTTAGCTGCTCTGAGTCTCAATTTTTTCATCTTTAGAATGGGGATAATAATTTTTGTACCATCTACCTCAAAGAGCTGTTGCAAGGGAAGGAAAGTGCTGTGTAGAGAGGAGATATTATTGTTCTCATTGTCAGAGCTGGCCTTTGTTAACTTCACTCACCTTTGGACTTTGTTTCTCATTTAATCTCTTCTCCTTCTGAGACTTTCTGAAGATTTAGGACTGCCTTTGGGACACTTTGACTATGTTTTGTCCTGAGTAGCCCCAAGCTAGGAGAAGATGCACCAAAGCAATATCCCAAAGTTAGTGGCCAAGAGGAATGAAGACAAAATTCAAATCCTATACATATATGTATACACAAAAGTTCTATCTGTCTCTGCACTCCATGTAGGGCTGGCCAAACAGAGAGAAAGGGCACCTGAACCATTGTTATTCTAATATAAACTGAAATCAGGCTTATGGCTAAGTAGAGATGGTCATCTGAAAGGATCAGAAGACTTATCCCTGACTTCTGAGTGTTTGGGAGAGGAGGGAAAGAACAGGCACTTATTACACTCCTATTACATGCCAGGAATGATACTAAGCTCTTTACAAATATCTCATTCATTCCTCACAACAGCCCTAGGAGGTAGGTTCTATTATTATATCCATTTTACAAATGAGGTTAAATGACTTGCCCAGGACCACACATCTAGTAAAACATCTCAGGTTGTATTTGAACTTAATTCTTCCTGACTCTAGGCCCATTGCTCCACATTGCTTCAGGGAAGCTAACTAGCCAAAGCAAACTGAATCTACCAACTGTTGGTTGGTGGTAGAGAGGCTCATTTGGAGCCAAGATGTCACACAGTCTATGAAATTAAAAGATAATCACTTTTGGCTCCTTGGGATATCAGTGCTGGGTTGACTACAAAACCTGGCCTGAGCTCAATTCCCTGAATCCTGGACACCTCAATGATTTACTTTCCTGATTTTTTGAAGATCACAAGATCCCAGATTCTATACCTATATCCACCACTTGACAGACAGACAACAGAGGCTGCTAACATGCAAAGACCTATTGTCTCTCACACAAGCATCTTTTTAAGCTCCATTCATGGATAGAGAACAAAACCAGCAGCAATGGAATCTTGAAGCAAACAGGACATCATTTAAACTAATGGAAAGAAAAAAAGGCAGAATCTGGTAAATCAGTAAGTGCTGAAATATGGTTCCCATTTTTATAACCTTGATGCTTTGCTGCGTCTGTGTTCTCATTTATGTGAGCGTACAAATCACAACTGAACACATGTCTCTGGATTTGTTTGGGTTTTTTTAGTTTATTGATATCTTTTGGTTTTACGTTATAGTCATTTTTGCAAAAGCTTTTACTCCCTTCCAAGTGAGCCTTCTCCTGTAAGAAAGAACAACAAAAAAAAAGTCAAGTAAAACCAACTGACAGTATATGCAATTTTCCATATCCATTGTCCCTCATCTCTCCAATGAATAAAGTCATCTGTGCCTTCTCATCCTGTGCAACTCTTGTCCATATGTCCATGTAAAACTTTTATAGAAGATGGATCATTCTTACTCTAGATGTCTTGGCATTTCATATAGAAGGAGTTCCTTAGGATCCCATAAACCAGGGTATCCAAAAGCAAAAGCCCCAAATGAAGAATCTGTGCAGGCCTCATTAAAAACATGAAGGGTATAATTTTGTACTAGATAGTGCCTTACATGTAGCAAATACACTCTAGTTCACTATCCCAGAACAAGCTAGATTACAATTCCCCACCCAGAGTTCTAGAAGTACCCTTAGGGATTGGGATGTCCTTTTATTAATGTCATTGACTCAAGCCCCCACTATTAGACACCAATGACTGACTAGTATCTGAATTCCATTCAACAACTTAACATCAATTAGCTTTAAAAAGTGGGGAGGCAGATATTTATCTTGAAGATATAGCAAGAACAAAAGTACAGACATTTCCCATCCACACCTCAGGTGTACTCTCCCCTATATGACTTTATTCCTTGGGGAGAGTGAACTCATATTAAGCAGAGTTTATACATAGGGTTGGTTCCCCCAAGTTCATGATCAGATGTGGTATTACTGCCAGATGACATCTGATCTCAGCAACTACTTAGGTGGTTCCCAAAGGTCACTCTTTGCTCCTTGATACATTAGTGCTGGGCTGACTACAAAACTTGGGCTGAACTCAACTCCCTGACTCCTGGACACCTCAATGGCTCATTTTCCTGACCTTTTGAAATTCACAAGACCATGGATTCTAAATCTTGACCTAAAATGAAAGAACAAATGCCAAGCAGGAAAAGAATCAAGGCCCATATTTAGTCTTGAAATCGGAGGGTCCAAGACCTTTCCCCTCATGGCATTGTCTATGCCTCAAGTGAAAGAGTTAAACTCAGAGAATGGGCTTAAGTTTGTCTAAGGTGTTTCTTTTTTTGTCTTTTTGGAGGGGAGAAGCCAGGGCAATTGGAGTTGTGACTTGCGCAAGGTCACACAGCTAGTAAGTATTAAGTGTCTGAGACCATATTTGAACTCAGGTTCCCCTGACTCCAGGGCTAGTGCTCTACTCACTGTACCACCTAGCCACCCCCGTGTTTCTTTTTCTTTTTTGAAAGAACTTTTAATTCCAGTTCCAAAAGTACAGCCAATCAAAGAATCTGCTATCTACCACATGGTTAGCAGACCATAAGTTTAGAATATCTATGTATATTCCAAAGTCTGTCTAAGATACTTCCACTGCATGTCATCTCAACTCCCCCAGAAGCAGGATCCCTAGATCCCTTCACAGAGATCTAGGGTAAGATCAGAGGTTCTCTGCACACACACCATTCCTCCATTACAGATGGATGCCAATGGAGTGCATAGTCTTCCTTTTCTATTGATGTATAATCAACCAGCCTATCTCCTTTTCTAGTTATACATCACTGATACTGACTTTAATGATCTTCTCTGATATAATTTTTCATTGGTGATATGTTGTAATCTACCTACATTCTCTTCCACATGTATATGTATATATAATATTATCTATAGAAATAAAATATTAAATTATGTTATCATATGATGTGAAATTATACTGGCATTTTATGGAAATAATTTTATATGATATTATATAGAAATAATTTTATTATTGGCAATAATATCAGCAACAAATTGATATAGTTTGTTAGAGTTTATAAAACAACTCTATGAGGTAAGATAACTTATAATATAAGCTTGCTTCCTCCATTAGCCAAGGAGAACTCTAAGAATATGTTTGAGTTTCTAAGATGAGGAAGAATAAATATGGCAAGAATTAAAAACTCATAACTGTATTTAAAAGTATCCCATTGGGGCGGCTAGGTGGCGCAGTGAATAGAGCGTCGGCCCTGGAATCAGAAGGACCTGAGTTCGGAGCCGGCCTCTGACACTTAATCCGCACAAACAAAAAAAACCTAGCCTTGTAACCTTGGGCAAGTTACTTAACCCCAATTGCCCTAAAGGGGCGGCTAGGTGGCGCAGTGAGTAAGAGCGTCGGCCTCGGAGTTGAGATGACCCGAGATCAGATCCGGCCTCAGAAAATGAGCACCCACGCATAAATCAAATGACTAGCCGTGTAACCTTGAGCAAGTTACTTAACCCCAATTGCTTTAAAAAAAAAAAAAGTATCCCAAAAAAGATATCCCAAAGTTTGATTCTGTTATATCATGCCAGTCTATCATTGGTTTTAATTAAAACTTATAAAATAAGGCTTTAAAATAAAAAAAAAAACAGCTATGAGGCCTTATTTTACACTTGGTAAGTTGATCAAGTTGACTTTGGAAGGCAGGCATACTAATACGATATTGAAGCAGTTGTGGATTGGTCTGATCATTCAGGAAAATAGAGAGACAGAGAGACAGAGACAGAGACAGAGAGACAGGAGGAGGAGGAGGAGGAGGAGGAGGAGGAGGGAAGGAGAAGGAGGAGGAGAAGAAGAAGAAGAAGAAGGAGGAGGAGGAGAGAGGAGGAGGAGGAGGAGGAGGAGGAGGAGGAGAAGGAGGAGAAGGAGAAGGAGAAGGAGAAGGAGAAGGAGAAGGAGAAGGAGAAGGAGAAGGAGAAGAAAATGCTCACATCCTTTGATGCACAGACCTCCACTGCTATGTACAAAGCAAGGCAAAGACTGAAGGATTACATAATACAATAAGATATTCATAACATTACTTTCCATTGCAGCAAAGAGCTATAAAGAAAGTAGATATCCATCAATTTAGGAATGACTAAACAAGTGTGGTACATGAATGTAACAGGATATTATTGATATTCATAAGAAATGATGAGATAGAGAATGAACCCATGATCTAATTAAGTATAGGAAGTTCCTAATGGGGAATTTCCTATACCAGTACAGAATGGTACTTTTTCTACAACTTATAGTCTTAGAGAGTTGAAGGACACTGAGAGGTTGAGCAATTTGAGAAATGCATCTAGTATATTTCAGAGATGGGTCTTGAACCCAAGCTTTCTTAACTTCATGGCCACAACTCTATCCATGATGCCTCTCTGGAAATAGAAATGATGGCTACAAAGAGTTCAAAGATACATGAGAAAATAAATAAACAGATAGATATAGCTATATCTACATGCATAGATATACGAGAGAGAGAGAGGGAAGGAGGGAGAGAGAGAGAGAGAGAGAGAGAGAGAGAGAGAGAGTGAGAGAGAGAGAGAGAGAGAGAGAGAGAGAGAGAGAAGCAGACCTAAGAGAATAATATACACAATACTAAAACAATGTAAAGGGAGTGTGTGAAATGACACCAATGTAATAAGATACATGTGGTTGGTAGTTGTGTGTATATTCAATTCCACTTCAATTTCCACCTTTGTGGGGAACAGGAAGAGGACTTCTGCTTGATATTTGCTCCTTCCCTCATCTATCTCCAAGAGGTATAATGGGCTAGAATTATTTTTATCCACATCTCTAATACTGGTCATCTAGGAGTGTAATACTTTGGGGACCCCAAGATCAATGCCACTTTATCTGGGTACTTTCAAAGGGAGGGTAAGAGTTCACTTTATTATCATCAGCTTAATTTCTTTCCACCAAATGCAGCTACAATAAAAGCAGGCAGCTAGGTAGTGCAGTGAATAGAGCACCAGCCCTGGAGTCAAGAGGACCTGAGGTCAAATCTGACCTCAGACACTTAACACTTACTAGCTGTGTGACCTTGGACAACTCACTTGACTCTGCCCTGCCTCCCCCCTCCAAATTTTTTTTAATTTAAAAAAAAGATCACAAAAAATTAGCATGCTGTTTTAAAAAATCAAATCAAACTAAACAGTAAATAGAAGTTGGAGAAGTTAGACAAATTAGGATAGATCAAAGAATGCCCAGAAGTAAATGAGCTCTTTGGGAGCAAGACTCAGCTCAAATCAAGAGAGAACAATCTCATTGAGGGAAAGTATGCTTTCAGCAGTCTCTGAGGTTGCAATTGCTACAAGCCAAAAGATCTGTTGGGACAAGGCTCCCCACATGTCTATAGCCCCCATTAGACATGCAAAAGTTTGTGTCTTCTCTTATGGAGGCATCTCTCAAATTCCTTCAACTATCTGGAGAAGTCACTTCTCCATCACACAGGGACAAACATGTTTCTCTCTTTTAAAAAATTCTTTCTTGGGGAGGCTAGGTGGCGCAGTAAGTTGAGTGCCCTGGAGTCAGAAGGACCTGAGTTCAGATCTGGCCTCAGACACTTAACGCACACACAAACAAAAAAACCTAGCTGTGTGACCTTGGGCAAGTTACTTGACGCCAATTGCCCCCCAAATAGGCAAAAAAAAATTCTTTCTTACCAAAAATGGCTCAATGAGTGAGGGAAGAAATATATTTGGAAATAAAGGTCAAGGGAAAAAAAAAGCTCAATAAAACAATAAATCAAGCCCTTTAAGAGCTAAGCTATTGTGTCCATGTGTATATAGGAGATTCTCAGAACAACAGCATGATTCAGTGCCAAGAATCCCACAATTAGACCAAAATGACCTACATTCAAATTGCAATCTACAATCTCACTGTCTGTGTAATCTGGGGCCAGGCCCTCAGTTATCTCATCTGTGAAATGAATAAACTGAACTGGGCTGTTCTTAAGGACCTTTCTGGCTCCAAGTCTATCATCCTGTGATGTCTGCCTAAGGGCAGGTTCATCTGAGTAATGGGAGAAGTATAAAACTGAAAGACAGCTAGATGGTGTCATGGATAGAACTCCAGACTTAAGAGTGAGGAAAGGAAATCGAGGGGATGCCCATCACCTGGAGAATGACGGAAAAAGCTGTGGTATGTGAATGTAATGGAATACTATTGTGCTGTAAGAAATGACGAACAGGAGGACGTCAGAAAATCCTGGAAAGACTTGTATGAACTGATGCTGAGTGAAGTGAGCAGAGTCAGGAGAATATTGTTCACAGAAACAGCCACAGTATGCAATGACTGTGATAGACTTAGCCCTTTTCAACAATGCAAGGACCTAAAAGAATTGCAAAGGACTTACGATGACAAATGTCATCCACCTCCAGAGAAACAACTATGGAGTCAGAATGCAGAGTGAAGCAGACTATTTTTTGTTTTGTTTTTTCTTTCTCATGGTCTCTCCCATTCGTTATAATTCTTCTATGCAACACGACTAATGTGAAAATGTGTTTAATAGGAATATACATGTAGAGTCATATCATATTGAATGCCGTCTTGGGGAGGGAGGGAAGAAAATTTTAAACTTGAGGAAGTGAATGTTGAAAACTAAAAATAAATAAATAAATTTTAAAAAGAGTGAGGAAAACCTCACTTTGCATCTTTCTTCAGACACTTGTTAACTGTGTGACCCTCTGCAAGTCACCTAATTTCTTTCAGCCTCAATTTCCTCATCTGTAAAATGGGGATAATAATAGCACCTATTCACAGGATTTTGTTGTGAGGATCAAATGAGTTAATATATGTAAAATGCTTTGCAATCTTAAAGCAACCCAACACCTCCCCCCATACTCCTTAGTGTGCTATTTTTTATCAGATAATTTCCATAGCACCCAGGTGCTTCAGAAAGCTAGGGAGGCCCGGAATGCTTTACTGTTCGTAAACAATTGGAAGGTGTTTCTTTAGGTGGAAGACTTTCCTCCCAGGTGTTAGAGGAGAAAAGGACGCCAAGACTGAGTATTGTGTTGTTTTTCTGTTGTGTCTGACTCTTCATGGCCCCAATTGGGGTTTTCTTGGCAAAGACACTGGGGTGGTTTGCCATTTCCTTCTCTAGCTCTTTTTACAGATGATGAAACTGAGGCAGACAGGGTTAAGTGACTTGCCCAGGGTCACACAGCTAGGAGGTATCTGAGGCTGGATTTGAACTCAGAAGGATGAGTCTTCCTGACTCCAGGCTCAGCGCTCTAGCCACTGCGCCACCTAGCTGCCCATCCTCTGTACTACGCTACCTCTTCTGGAGAGGTGGTGGACTACAAGGGGAACTCTTAACCTTTGTCTTCCTGATGGTAAGGACTGAACTCAAAGGCAGAGAAAGCATTGCCTTTAAGAGAGGTATTTTGGCCTTGAATGCCCCAAAAGGTGACAGGAGAACCAAAGGAGAGCTGAATATGGCACCTTCTGCAGGTAGCAATAGAGCATTGCCAAAGTAGTCCAAAGGGAGAGCATTTGGTGCCACCTGCTGGGAACAAGAGAGAACCACACAGGAGCCCTGTCAGTCAGGAAAGAGCAATAGATGGACCAAGGAAATCTGCTGAAAGCAGCTGCCAAAGCCATCTAAGGGAGGCACAGTAAGGAGAATCTGCATCTCAATGGATTTTGAACTAGAGGACCTGAATTCAAATCTTGACTCTCCTATATACTACCCGTGTAATTTTGGGTAAGTCATTCATTGCCTCCTGAGTTTTTTTATCTACAAATTGAGTGGGTTGGATTAGATGAGCTCTAATGTACCTTCTAGTTCTAAATCCATGATCTGATGGCACTTGGGATAGGATGTGACTGGGAATTTATATAGACATTTAGAGAAGATTGCTCCTTGAAGGGTTTTGTTTATTTTCCAAAGATTCAGTTTTGGATTTTTTTTCTCATTATTCTAATATAACCTCTTCATCTTTAATATACAGAACTGTGTGCTTGTGAGGGGAGTTAGTGTCCACATACTAGGTGGTCTCAGATTTTCTTAATTGGAGTTAGAAGTCAAAGATTGGGGGGTAAACCTTCTCAAAGGTCTCAGCCTCTTCAACTTAGAGTTTCTGATATGAGGCTTACATATGGCAAACCCCAAGAGGTATGAGTTGGTCAAATGGTAAGACAACTGTGGAAGATCTCAGCATGGAACATAGATAGCAGAAAGTTCCAGAAGTTCTGCTCCAGGTGACCCCAAGGGTCAAAGGACCCATGGAAGGTGGAGATGCTGTCCTAAACTGCCCCCCTGAGATTTTTTTATTGAATCAAACTTTGGCCAAAGGAGTACAGGAATCTGAGTCTCACCATCCCCAAACCCACATAAATTCCTTAAGGTTACTCGGAAACCTCAAAACGGGGATGGCTTAGGGTCAAAACCCTTACACTTATAAAGATTGTACCCTGGCTGTGACCTGATCTAAGTGTGGAGGCAAATTGAGGAAGGCTTTAGGTCAGCCAAGCTTGAGACAATGTGCTAAATAAATCAATAATAATATATTGAATGCTTAGTAGGTGCAAGGCACTGTGCTAAATCCTATGAAAAATATAAGACATTCATTTGGTCACAAAATTGAAAGCGACCTTAGAGGCAGCTGGTTCAACCACCACCCAAAACATTCAGGCTCTGTTTGAAGATTTCCAGTGATAGGAAATCTATTGAGGCAGCTTATTCTATTTTTTAACAGATTAGAAGGCCTGAGTAAATGATACATAGGCAGCATTTATTACCTACGTGACCTTGGACAAATTACTCACCTACCCAAAACGTTAACTTTTTGGTTAAAAATATTTATTGAATTTAATAGCTGAACTTTTAGAATAATAAGATGAAAGTGAAATCATAATTATTTTTAAATTAATGCTGTAAAAATGATTTTAGTAGCTGAGAATGACAAAATATGATTATTAGTTAAAATATTAATAATAATTCTTATTTTTAGCCTACAGCTTCTAGTGATGACTTCATTTTACTGAGTACCTTGCACCTTGTTTGTGGTATATATTTGCCCATACCATTATATAAGTGTATGTATGTATGTGTGTTCACTACCGAATAGCAAACATGAGTACACTGTAGCCATAAATAAAGATTCCCAAAACAAAAAAAGCTCAGTCGATTTTAGTCATAACACTGTGGAGTTGCACTGATCAATGGCTATCCCATCAGTCATTTAGACCAAGAATTCTAAATCTGACTTCTGATATCCTATGTGTGGATGCTTGTGGTATTTGTGACATGACCCTTCACCACTGGCTCCCTCTCCTCCACCAAATCCACATGGCACATATTTATTTTAATTCAACTTCCAAAAGAATGCAAATGAATTTCTTTCAAGACTTTTTGACACTCCTGGAGATAAGTAGCCATATCAACAATGCAATATTCACAAAGCCTACATTAACTATAAATATGCTGATATGGTTATTAATCACAAAATATAACAGGATCTCTACATGGGGGACAAAGTTAGAGCATTTATTCAAATACCAGAAAACTGAGTCCCAAAACCAGAAAGTCAAAGCCATCACAGTAGCTATAGAGTTGGCACATGTAGTTAATGCAGTAAATACCCACATTCTCAAGCCTTCAAAACAGAGCAGGCTATGTCAGGTAAAGATTCTCCTCTCTTCATTCATGGCAACTGTTCAGCATCCATGAAGCTCACTCCCAGCAGCTCTGGCCCCCTGCAGTTCCTGTCCCTGGCAGTCCTCAGCAGGAGTCCTTAGCAGGAATTCTAGCTGACCCCCCCCCAAAAAAAAAGGAATTTGTGCCACAGCAGCTGCTGCTGCTGCCACGCTTTCAGTCACCGAACTGACTCTAGCTTGGCTCCAGCTTCCTCTTGCCCCACACCTTCCTGTTATGTCAGCAAGTTCAAGGGGCCTGGAAGATCTTCAAATCCTATAACCATTACAGTAGCAGAAAATAAAAGAGACAGGTAGGTGGCTCAGTGGATAGGGCAATGGGTCTGGAATTAGGAAGACCTAAATTCAAATCCAACCTTAGATACTTACTAGCTCTGTGACCCTGGGCAAGTCACTTAACCCTGTTTGCTTCAGTCTCCTCATTTGTAAAATGATCTGAAGAAGAAAATGGCAAAGCACTCTAGTGTCTTTGCCAAGAAAATTCCATGGATAATATGATTAATGAGATCACAAAGAGTCGAACCTGACTGAAGAACAACATAAAGATCTTCGCAAGACTAGAGTTAGGCATCACTGGTTGAGATGGCCAAAAGTACTATAGCAGAGGGGTTGGCTAGGTGGCACAGTGAATAGAGTAGCACCCCAGGAGTCAGGAAGACCTGAGTTCAAATCCAGCCTCAGACACAACACAAAATTATCCTTGTGACCTCAGGCCAGTCACTGAATCCCAATTTCCCTACCTCCACCCCTCCAAAAAAAAAAAAAAAAGTACTATAGCAGAGTGTGTATAAAGGATAATTAATAATCCTTGTACCATGTACTTCACAATTTCATTATGAGGAAAGTACCTTGTAAACATTTTACTATGCTGCATCACATTATATGACTGTAAGCTTTAAAAAATTATTACTGCAATTGCAGCCTGGAGTGATAGGAAACTTCAGGATTTTACAAAATTGGATAGCTAAATTTTTTAAAAAGAAGCTTGGTCTAAAAAAGTGCACTTGTGCATGAACTTTTTAACCTTTTCTTTCTACTCCCAACTCCCTCCTCAACTTTCAACCCACAGCCAGCCCCCACCATTTCCCAAAGAAAATTATGGAGGTTAAATGTGGGTTTTTCCCCCTTCCAAGTGATGAGTTACTATGTTTGAAATGAAATGCATAAAAATGCAAGGAATGTAATAGGGATTGTATTTCCTTTTTACCAGCATCATACTGAGAAGGAAAATTAAGACTGAAGACACTACCATTAAAAAAATGGCTGATAAATCACTGATTGGCACAGTGTAGCAAAAATTCAAAACAAAACAAATAAAAAATACCCCTTACCTCAACAGGAAAATTCACTCACAGAATGATGAGGGCCTATGCCAGAGCAACGGCAGCGTCAGAAGAAAGAACGGGGCATATTAACTAAACTCTCCAGGCCTTAGTGTCCTCAACTGTCATGATAATAATATTACCAATAATAATTTGTCCAGCCATTTGTCAGTTGTATCTGACTCTTCCAGCCTCAGATACTTCCAAATGAGCACATTTGGGATTTTCTTCTCAAAGATACTGGAGTGGTTTGCCATTTCCTTCTCCAGTTTATTTTACAGATGGGGAATTGGAAGCAAAGAGGGTTAAGTGACTTGCCCAGTGTCACACAGCTAATAATGGTCTGAGGGTAAATCCAGGCCCAGCGCTCTATCCATTGAGGCATGTAGCTGCCCTAATAATCATGATGATAGCAAAGAACCACAAGCACGTAATCTCGTTTGGTCCTCACAGCTCTGTTCAGGTGGTTGTGATTATTATCCCATTTTAATGATGAGGAAACTTGAGGCAGGGAGAGGTAAAAATAAAGAGTTGTACTAAAGGGCCCCTGTGGGCCCCTCCTGTGCTAGGGCTCTGTGGTTCCATGTTGTGTGTTATGCTAGGCACAGCGTACATGAATGTTACTGAACTGGCTTCCTCCTAAAGCCCAAAGCCTCTGTACTTGAGACCTAACCGAGGACATGCTTCTTCCATTACAAGTCTTTTGTTAATATGACCCTTATTCAGAGGCTGACTCAACACCAAAGACCTAGGTTCGCTTGGGGGGCCTATCCATTTCTCCAGCTCATGGCCTCCATCTAGAAAATCTGGGGAATTAACTGAGAGACAAGGTCCCTTAATCAGGAGCATTGTGAATCTCAAGTGAGAGAACTGATGTAAAGTCCTCTGCAAAACTTAGAGAACTATATAAAGTCCAGTTATTGTTCTTATTCTCAGCCTATGGTCTCCAGACCTCTTTTGCCTGGTGATGACTTCATTCCCTAAGCCTTCTGTTGCACTCCTGCTGTATTCAAGCAATGTTATATAGAACAATAGAGGGGTGTGCTAGGTGTGCAGTGGATAAACTGCCTGGGTCTGGAGTCAGGAAAATCTCTGTTCAAATCTACTCTCAGATACTTACTAGCTGTGTGACCCTGGGCAAGTCACTTAACCTTGTTTGCCTCAGTTTCCTCATCTGTAAAATGAGCTGGAGAAGGAATGGTAAACCACTCTAGTATCTTTGCCAAGAAAACCTCAAGTAGGGTCGTGAAGAGTTGAAGAGGACTGAACAACAGAAGGGTCTGCTAGGAAATGTCTAACAACCAGGCTAGATGGGGGAGGGGAGAATTATGCACATACACATTTAAATTTAACCTACATTATTAACATTTTCACCATTGTTTTGATGATTATTTAGACTCCAAAAAGTCCAGACAGTCAGCAAAACAATAAATTAAGTCCTGATTTGTAGAGTTTGTCTATTTCTGAGATATAAACAAAAAAAAAAAGAAAATTTAATAATCAGCCCAAGTTGTATAAAGGTGGGTCCCACACCCTCTCTACCCCATTCTCCTCTTTCCCCTCCCCCACCCCATTTAATAGATAGCGCTAGGTTTGGAGTCAGAAAGATGTATATTCAAAGACTACCTCTGACACATATTAATGAATGCTTGACTTTTCTCCCAGCTATTTTCTTCAACTGCAAAGTGGGGATAAGGTCTGGAATATTGATGTGAGGTTCTCACTAACTCCCCTTGCAAATCAGCCAATAAACATTTTATTAAGTACCTACTGTGTGTTCAGGTTCAGTACTAAGCTCTAGAGATACAAAGAAAGATAAAAGTCCCGCCCTTAAGGGGCTTACAGTCTAACTGGGGAGACAATATGCAAACAAGCTCCATATTGCATAAACTGGAGCTGATGCACAGAGGGAAGGCACCAGAATTAAGGGGGGATGGAAAAGGTTTCATATAGAATGTATGATTTTAGCTGGGACTCAAAGAAAGCCAGGGCAGCCAGGAAGTAGAGATTAGGAGGGAGAGCATTCCAATCACAGGAAATAACCAGAGAAAATGCCCAGAACCAAGAGATGGAGTGCCTTGCTCATAAAACAGACAGGAGGCCAATGTCACTGGATTACAGAGTGGGAAGGGAGGTGTCAGAAGATTAGAAAGGTATTGGGGGGAGGCAGGGAGCAGGTGGAAAGTTATAAAGAGCTTTGAATGCCAAGCAGAGGATTGACAGGGAGCCATGGAGTTTATTGAGTAGGGGAATATCATAGACTCATATTTTAGGAAGATCACTTTGTCAGCTGAATGAAGGATGGACTGGAAGGGTAAGACACTTATGCTGAGAAGATCAACTAGCCAATTTATTGCTATAGTCTGGTGTGAATCGATGAGGACCTGCATTAAGGTGATAACAGTGTCCAAGGAGAGAAGAGGGCATATATGAGAGATGTTGGGAAGGTAAAACCAACAGGTCTTGGCCACAGACTGGATGTGGGGATGGTGTCATGAAAACCAGGAGAAGAGGTGGATTGACAGTGTCAAAGGCTGCAAAGTGGTCAAGAAGAGTAAGGATAGAGAAAAGGTGATTAGATTTGGTGATTAAGAGATCATTGGTGACTTTGGAGAGAGAAGTTTTGGTTGAAATGAGTCTTAGAGAGTTAAGAAGGTAGTGAGAGGAAAGGAAGGGGAAGCACCTACATCCACAGTCTGCTCAAGTTGTTTGGCCACAAAAAGGAGAAGAGGTACCATAAGGTCTGGGATTCCCCTGGCTGGGGAGCCCTGTACCTCCCCCATAACCATGAGGTGTTCTTTGATACCAAAGGAAGAGGCCAAGTATCTCCAACTTGATTATAGGTAGTAGTTTAATCAATCATTATGAATACTTATGAACCAGGGGCAATCTGAGGAGGTTACCAGACAGTTTGTGGATCCCTGCAAAGAATCCTCCAAATCACCCTGATAATTATAGAAAACAAACAAGGGGAGGAGGAGCTAGAGAGTTCACCACCACTGAGGGCTGGATATTTTTGGCTTTCTGCTTAGTGATGAGCTTGGGCATTAAGCAACATGATGCCCAAATGTAAGTTGGTGTATTGATCATGTACCAGTTCCATATGGGCCAAGACATTCTTGCTTTTGGCTTTCATAGGTCTTAAGGTATACCTACTTTATGGGTATCTTAAGTTATGACTCAGTCTTTAAAATATGATTCAGTATCTGTTATGATTTTTAACAGGTCACTGTGTTTAGGCTTCCACCTTTCACAGAGTTTAGGTTTTTATGACTTTTCACTTATTACTGTATGTTATGACTTTTTCCCAATAGGAATCCTACAGATAGGGAACAATAATTGTTGGGGATGGGTGAATCAAATGACTTTTTCTTTCTTTTTTTTTTTGGAGGGCAATTGGGATTAAGTGACTTGCCCAAGGTCACATAGCTAGTAAGTAAATGTTAAGTGTCTGAGGCGGATTTGAACTTAGGTCCTCCTGTCTCCAGGGCCAGTGCTCTATTCACTGCACCACCTAGCCACCTGTCAAATGACTTTTTCAAGGACAATAGACATGGTCATGGTTATAGGCTGTAAGGAGGCAGCCAGTAGACAGGAAGAGACTGAAAATAAGTGAGAGAATGGGAATGATGGAGGGAGAAATCTGCTGGAGAACACAAGATGGAAACGTATCAGTTGTGCAGGAGGACAAGAAGGGCCACCTCTTCTTGTCAGACAAGTGTAAAGGAAAAGATGGTGGCAGAATATGAGGCTGAGGGAAGAAGAGGGAGCTCTCAGCTAATGGCCTCAATTTATTCATAAAATATGAGGCAAGGGAAGGCATGGGTGTGGATCTTGCTATTCGAAGTTTTTCAAAGGTTTCATTAGAAGGTTGACAAAAATGGTTTGAATCCACAATAGAACCCTTGGATAACAGACACCGCCCCCCCTCCAATGAGCAGCCTCACTCAGTATACTCGACAAAGAACAGCCTTCTCTCAGTCTCCTAGAGTCCAGCCCAGAACTGTCAGTCTCCCTGCCTGCTGCTGACAGCAGCTGTCACCTTGTGTGCTTCTCCTACGGTTCTACCAACTCACGTTTTGTTTTCTCTGTGGCTTCTCTTGCCCATCTGTGTCATTCCCAGTGGGCAGCAGCCGGCCTTGCCAAAGCCCAAACCCCCTTCTGAAGCTCATCTTCCCCTGAGGTTCTCCAATTTTTTCCTGCCTGAAGCACTACTTTCAGTAAAGGACTAGGAACCCCTTTTCACCTCATTAAAGCCATAAGCCTTTTCTCCTACTCCTGTCTTATAGCATTTTGCCCAGGAAGTAAAATAACAACAACAAACATTAATTGCTAGCATTTATGTAGTGCTTTAAGGTTTGCAAAGTGCCCTACAAATATCTCATTTTATCCTCAAGATAGCCCAGGGAAGAAGGAAATCTGAGAAAACTGAGGCAAAAGTTAAGTGACTTGTCCAAGGTTACTCAACCAGTAAGATCCTGTTGGCCTTCAACTTCCAGTGAGTCTCTGTCACCAATTCTGTGATTTGATATGGTAACTAAAAATTTTTATGTCCTTCTTTTTGACATTTGGGAAGGGATGCCCTCACTCAAAGAAGCACTTGTCACTTGTTCAGGAGTCAATAAACCATCCCAATTAACTGATTTATCTCTCATAAATACTGAAGAATTGTGGCTATTCATTGGTTGTTTTCAAAGAGGACATGTCATGACTTGGATTTAAGTGAGACAAAGTTACACAAAATCATCAGCCTCTCTCTCTTCCAGAGTCCTCAGAGTCCAGAGGCAGGACAATAGTCAAGATGACAGATGGCAGGTGGAAAACTGAAGAATATCTCTGAGGCAAGTGGGTAGAATTACGCAAATCACCCCAGAGAGAGTTTTGGGGTGGGGAATAGATACGCATTCTCCCAGTTCTTTAGTATATTTTGCCTCTGGAGACTCCTTTCATTTTGAGAGGGTTGAGGGAGGAAAGTTTCCATTGTTGGGTACAGTAATGGAAGCAGTAGATCCCTGAGGAAACAAACTTTTTGTTTTTATCTTTGCATCTCCAATGCCTAGAAGCTGTAGTTTTGTAAACACTAGGTACTTAATAAATGTTCACCAAGTTGAACTGAACAATCAACATCAATTATTTAGGTATAGACAGGTGTGGGTGCTAAATTCAGGAAGCAGGATATATTGAGTGTTTACTCTAAACAAACACACCAACCTGCCCCTCTCCCTGGCTGTCTCAGGATCTCTCAATTCAAAAGTAGTCTGGAGCCTGAATAGCCTCTGGGATATTACTAAAATTACCAAAATTTTCTCTCTAGTCAACTTCTATCTTCTCCACTTCCACCCTTAGCTGGGGAGAATCTGCTCTCCCTTTTGAATTCGCTTCCCCTGTGTACTTACAGGTTGGGATTAAATCTTGGTGAATGGCCAAATGCTTTAATAGCAATTTGAAATAAACATTGAACACAAATGACCATTAAACAGCATGTTGCAATAATAACTTGAGCAGAACAGGGGTTTGAATCACTTCCCTTCCCCACCAATCTGGAAGAAAGTGGTCACTCAAGCAAATGGAGGAGTGGAGGGGGGGAGGGGAAGGGCAGAGCTTCCCTGGAATTCTGCCCAGGGGAAAAACAGGTGTGGTAAACTAAACTCTGGAGAGTCTTACAGTTGAGGTCTGCTAGGTAGGCATGATCTGTTCTATTTTCCAGTTTCCTGGCAAGGGGACCCCCACTCTTCTCCCTCTCCACCTCCATTCACACTTTGCCATGACATGAGGTCTCAGTTTTGCTTGCTTTCCCCACTTTCTATTAGAAGGGCAACACCCATCCCCCACCCCATTACCTGCCAGCTGGGAGTAATAGGAATGGGAAATCTGTGCCCCTTCCATCTCCTAGTAGTTTCTTTGCTTCTCATCCATGTGGATTTTGTCCTCCCGAGGTCAAAAATCTTGGAATCTCGGGGAATTCTGGGTAATACCTGTGTTCTGGCATTCCCCACCTCACCAAATAACCAACATACTTTCTGGTTATTGTCTAAAAAGACAAAGGTAGATCTACTTGCCCTGACCTGGCATAGTTTGACTTTGAATGGACCCTGCTACCTGGAAATACAGAATCATTTAATCTACTCTGTGAAGTACCTACCATCACAGCAATTTCTTTTAGCTCGTTGTTTAGATATTGCTACAATACATACTTTTGTCAATCAATTTCTTTCTCTATGTGAACACACACACATAAATACATATATATATACACACACATAGTTTATTGGCATGAATCATTTGTGTAATAGGTTTGTTTGGTTCATTTGTGCATATCCTCTTTGAGAGGCAGTGTATGGTAGTGAAGAAAGGGCAGTCCTTGGGAACTGGAAGAACTGAAGCCAAGCTCTGCAACTGTCTAAGACTATATATACCTTGTAGATTTGCTTCAGAGGAGGGAGTTTCCACACTGGGAGTATTCTATGCTCATGAAATCACAACTCTAGATGTCTTTTGACTCAAGGAATCATGAAGAGCAATGTTGCCCTTTCACCTGTTATCCATACAAACAAGAACTATCTTTCTTCTAAAAAGGCTGAGAGCTCAGGGCCCTCTGGGTATTTTATCTATCTCTTATACTCATCAGTGAGGTTGTACAGTAGACAGAATGTTGGACCATGAGTCAGGAAGACGTGAGTTCAAATTCCACCTCAGATACTTATTAGCTGTATGACCCTTGACAAGTTACTTAATCTCTGTTTGCCTCAGTTTTCTCAAATTAAAAGTGGGGATAATAATAGTACCTGCCTGACAGGTTTGTTTTGAAGATTAAAGTGACATATAAATGTTATTGTTGCTGTTGATATTTATCATCATCATCATCATCATCATCATCATCATCATCATCAAGTATTTAACCAGACTTTGTGATTCCTTCTATGGATTTTGCTCTGGTCTTAATCCTTCATTTCCTTATTAGAGTTGTTCTTGTTAAGTGACCCACTGTGAACTAGCTCTTCCTGGTCCTTCCTTCACATAGTTGATGCACCTGATCCCTTAGCAGGAAGGATGAGCAGGCTTTTCTGGGGAGCATTTGGTGAAGCAGCTTTCAGTCTGAGACTCAACAACAGCTGGCTAAAACAGCAGGAGTCCTTCAGCTACTTAGTTGCAGGTAATGGTATCCTGTAGGTAATGATATACTTCCAGGAATCTGGAAGAATCAGCAGAGCTATTGTCTGCTTTTGTCTCTTTTGCTGGGGTACAACCTGGAAATATCATCCACAGGAGGTAAAAATAAACCATGAAGAGGCATATCTAGTCTGATCAACTGAACGATATTGTGCCCATAATGTGATCCTGAGTCTGGCTTCCTGACTACTGCTGACAGGTTTAACTATGAAATATAACCTATAAGAGTGTTCCTAAATATTTAGCTAATTGGGTGGGAAGGGGGTGGGGAGAAGAAGACACATATCAAGATATCTGGAGTGCACATAAAGCAGTCCTTAGAGGAAACATTATATCTCTGA
This sequence comes from Gymnobelideus leadbeateri, assembly GCA_011680675.1. Lineage (NCBI taxonomy): Eukaryota > Metazoa > Chordata > Mammalia > Diprotodontia > Petauridae > Gymnobelideus > Gymnobelideus leadbeateri. Next base: position 66,719 of record WOXC01004094.1, read on the forward strand.
AAATAAATATTAACAAAAAAGAAAAAAAATAGAATTGGGTAGGAAGGTACACAAATTGGAAAATCAAGAAATAAATCAAGAAGAAGCAGAGAAGAAGAAATCTTAAAAATTAGAGGAGAAATTGATAAAATGGGAAGCAAAAAAAAAAAAACTTCATAGCATTGACAAATAAATCATACCACCACAAAATTACTTTATGGAGGCTAACAAAATAATAACCATATTCATTTGGAGGAGCAAAGGAAAAAATAAGAATGAAGAAGGAACAGTATGTACAGACCTCAAATTATATTATAAAATAGTGAATTATTTGGTAATAGTTTAAAATAGCAGTGTGGGGGCGGAGCCAAGATGGCGGAGTAGAAACAGCTCATCCAAGCCACTCTGCCCCCAGATTCCCTCCAAACTATGTAAAAGGGGACTCTGAACAACTTCTGGAGCCCCAGCACCCACAGAACGACAAAGAGAAGCTAACCTCCTGCTGAGGACAGCCCAGCAGCCCTGCAGGAAGGACCAGCACAGTGGTCTGGGAGCCGGCAGCGCACAGCACCCAGAGCCCAGGAGCTGAGCTGAGCCCAGGTCTGCGTGAGCCGAGGTTTTATCCCCAGGGTGGCAGGGCCAGCAGCCTGCTGGAGGAACCCCAGAACACCAGCAGCCGTGGCGACTCCAGAATTATCAACATAGACATGCCTAGGATAAAGTAAGAGGTTAGTGTCCTATGGACTTTCGGACCTGTATTTGGGGGGAATGCATCGGCTCCCTCCCCTGGGGGCTAGAAGCAGCTGAGGAGACATGCCATTTTGTAGTTTTCAGAGGCAGCTCCAGCTCTTGGCCTGCAATTAATTGTAGGGAGATCCAGCGATCAGTCTTGGGGGGTAATCGCTCTTGCTTTAACCTCCCTGGATCTGGATTGTGATCTAGGGTGGAAGTCGTGGGTGGGTTTACAGCTTGCCAGAAACGGAAGTTGCCCCCCACACGTTCGGGACGAAAATTCCTCTATCTGGCCTTAAAGCCATAGTGTGGCAACAAACCCAAAAGTCAGGTAATCAAGTGGCAACATGCCAAGGCAAAGGAAACAGAAAAATGCAACCCTAGACTCCTATTTTGGGGGCATAGAGCGGGAAAAGGACTGTGAGGTCAGAAGTCCTGCTCCAAAAGCCCCAGGGAAAACATGAGCGGGTTGCAGGCCATAGAGGACCTTAAGAAGGACTTTAAAAATCAAATAAGAGAAGTGGAGAAAAAATTGGAAAGAGAAATGAGAAGGATGCAGGAAAAGTATGAAATGAGGGTCAACAGCCTGACTGAGGAAAACAACACCTGAAAAAATAGACTAACTCAAATGGCAAAGGAGGCCCAAAAGGGCAATGAGGAGAAGAATGCCTTAAAAAGTCGAATTTGCCAGATGGAAAAAGAATCTCAAAAGTTCACTGAGGAGATTCATTCCTTCAGAGTTAGACTGGAGCAAATGGAAGCTAATGACTTTATGAGAAATCAAGATGCTGTTAAGCAGATCCAAACAAATGAAAGATTAGAAGGCAATGTGAAAAATCTCATGGGAAAAACCACTGACCTGGAAAATAGATCCAGGAGAGACAATTTAAAAATTATTGGACTACCTGAAAGCCATGATCAAAGAAAGAACCTAGAAATCACCCTTCAAGAAATTCTCAAGGAAAATTGCCCTGATGTTTTAGATCCAGAGGGCAAAATAGAGGTTGAAAGAATCCACCGATCACCTCCTGAAAAAGATCCCAAAAAGAAAACTCCCAGGAATATTATAGCCAGGTTCCAGAATCCCCAGATCAAGGAGAAAATACTACAAGCAGCCAGGAAGAAACAATTTCAATATTGTGGAAACACAATCAGAATAACCCAGGACCTGGCAGCTTCTACACTGAGGGATCGAAGGGCATGGAATATGATATTCCAGAGGGCAAAAGAACTGAGAATGAACCCAAGGGTCACCTACCCAGCAAAACTGAGTATTTAGTTTCAGGGGAAAATATGGTCATTCAGTGGAATAGAGGACTTTCAAGCATTCTTGAGGAAAAAACCAGAATTGAATAGAAAATCTGACATCCAGACACAAGAAGCAAGAGATGCCTGAGAAGGTAATCAGGGAAAAGAAATCAAAAGGAACTTATCAAAGTTGAACTATTTACATTCCTATATGGAAAAACAATAACTGTGACTGATGATATCTTTCTCACTATGAAAACAATGGAAGAAGGGTGTGTGGTCATATGAATACATATGTGAATGTGTGTGTATATGAATAGAGGGCATAGGTTGAATTTGTTGGGAAGGGAGAATACTCAAGGGATGAAATTATGAGGTGAGAGAGGAAAATGGCAAGAGGAGATGGGGAAAGACAGGGTAGGGTAAACTATTTCATGTAGAAGAAGCAAGGGGAAGTGGTTGCAAGGGAGGGGGAGAATAGGAAGGGAAAAAAAAAGGCAAATCCACATTCTCATTGAATTTGGTTCAGGGAGAGAATGACATACATACTAAATGGGATGTCTCAACCTGCAGCAGAATAGGGGGAAGGGGGATGAGAGGAGGGATGATGGATGGGAGGGCATCCTTGGGGGAGGGGAGGTTGGAAGTACCCACTATAGAAGAGGGACAGGATCATGTAGGGAATGGACCAGGTGGGGGGTGGGATGAGTGGGAGGGAATTATAAGCAGCCTTGTACAATATATCTACTATGATAATGTTTTGCATAGCTAGACATGTACAACATATACTGAATTACTTATCTCCCCAGAGGGAATGGGTGACAAGGGAGGAAGGAAATGGATCTGAAATTCGAGGTCTTAAGATTAAATGTTTCAAATATATATAAATACTATTATTAATACTCTTTTGCTTATAATTGGGAGATAAGATGTGCAGGCATTGGGACACAAAGATTCACCTTCCTGTAATGGAAAAGTCGAAGGGGGTATGGGAGAAGGTATGGGAGAGAGCAGATTGGAGGAAGCGATATCTTGTGGGACTGCTATTCTGGGAGGTTGGGTAGGGGAATAACTGGGGGAAAATGATTGTAACACAAAATCTGGTGGAAATGAATGATGTAAAACAGAAGTTAATAAAGCATTTGTTTAAAAAAATAATTATTGAATATAGTGGATAATTAGTGCATAAAATATAATAAAATGAAAATAGCAGTGTGGATCAGTAGAACCAAGTAGATAAGGAAGAATCCAAAACTATATAAGTCAATGTCCCACCATTTGATAAACCCCAAAATAAAAATTACTTAAGAAAGAACTCCCTGTTTGATAAGAACTGCTAGGAAAATGACAAAGCAATTTGTCAAAAATTAGAATTAGACCAGCATTTTATACCATCTATCATGAGCTCAAAATGGATATGTGAGGTGAGTACTGAAAGTCAGCACATTTAAAGAAAATTTAAAGAAATTAATCAGGTCGGGTACCTTCACAGTTATGACTAGGGAGAACATTTCTTAACCAAACAAGGGACAAAAAAGTGTTCAAAATATAAAACAGAACATTTAGATTACCTGAAATTGAAAAGCTTTTGCATCAATACAACAAGAAAAGATGTGGAATATTATTAAATGCATTGGATCTATCTGCTAAGGATTAATATCAAAGATGAATAGGGGATTAACTCAAATATATAAGACCAAGGACTATTTATCAGTATATAAGCTTGTCAAAAAATATAAACTAACAATTATATAAAGAATTATACACTATTAACAACCATAGGAAAGAAAGTTCCAAATCACTAACAGTAAAAGAGAGGCACATCAAACTAATTGAGTTCTTACCTCACAACCAGAAAATTGGCCAAGACGATAAAAGAAAGGAAGATTCAATGTTGGAGGTCCTGCAGGAAGACAGACACACTAATATATCCTAAGTTTGATGAAGTTGTGGATTTTTCCAGTCTTTCTGGAAAGAAATGTGAAAATATACTAAGAAAGTAACTAAAATAACCATACATTTTGACTCAAAGATCCCAATGTCAGGCCCTAAGGAGGTCAAATTCATAGAGAAAGGTCTCATATACACCAAAATATTAATAGGAATACTTTTTAAAGTCATAAAGAACTGGGGGGGAATAGATGCTCCAACTGGGAAATGGCTTTTAAAAATTCTGATACAAAGAATATAATGGAATATAGTATAGTATAAGAGATGACGACTATGAAGAATTCACAGAAATATGGCTATGAACTGATTTGCAATGAAGTAAGCATAAAGAAAAAAACCCAATATATAACAACAGTGTAACCAAAAAAAAAATATATATATATATATAATTAAATGCTGTGTGGATGAAATGGGCACTCATATAAATGAGAAAACATATGCCTTTGCTTTCTTTGCAGAGGTGGGAGACTGTAACTAATATTCAGACTCATTGTGTTGAGCTTGTTTATTGACTAGTTTTACTGACCCACTTTTTTCTCTTATTATTTTATTGTTTTACTGTTACAAGTAAAATATTTTACTGTCAACCATGTGGTTCACTGGGTGGGGGGTAAGAGCAGTAGTACAACTGAAAATGAACATAAGATATCAATAATTAACAAAATTAATTAATGTCACCTTACATTTATTGTTAATTTATTATAATATTTGGGGCAGCTAGGTGGCACAGTGAATAGAGCACTGGCCTTGGAGTCAGGAGGACTTGAGTTCACATCCAGCCTCAGACACCTGACACACTTACTAGCTATTTGACTTTGGGCAAGTCATTTAACCCCAATTGCCCTCCAAAAAAGCAAAAAAAAAATTATTATAATAAAATTAAACTGTTTAAAACAAATTAAAATAAAATAAAAGACATCTAGGTATATTCTTTCTTCCAATGATCTGAAGTTCTTTTTGAGAAACGACTTTGATATTTAAAGAGTCTAGAATTTTATCATTGTGGTTACTTTTTCTACCAGGACAGATTTCAACCTTTCTCTACCTCAGTAAAAAGTCTTTAAAATTTCCTACATATGAACAATTTGTTACCCTGTAGCCAACTTGGTGGTAATTCTTTTGAAACTTTTCTCGACTGGTCCTCAGGTAATAAATAGTCTAACACCCGAGCTTTGAAGAACTCACAGTCAGTCACCTTTTCCCATGAAGGGGGTAAACAGCAGCAGCAGCAGCAGCAATGGCTCGTGCTTTAAGGTTGACAAAGTATTTTACAAACATTATTTCATGTGATCATCAAAGCAGCATCGAGAAGTGGTGTGTTATCATGCTCATTGATGAGGAGACCGAGGCAGGCGGAGGTCGTGTGACTTTCCCGGTGTTGTACAACTGTAAATTCCTAGACAGGCTCAGAATCCAGGTCTGCACACTCCATCTTCTGCACGACTTGGGCTCTCCGTGCTAGGAGGGCAGGACTCTGCTGGCTGCTTTTCTCATGACCTACACAGATCACTACCATACATTCCATACCATCACTTCTCTTTAGCATAGGAATGCTGCTTTCTGTGATACCAAACACACAAAAAACGATAATGACAGGAAGGGGTTGCTTATCAACTAGGAAGTGGATGGGAAAAAAATGTGGCACATGAATGTAGTGAAATAGTGAGAATGTGAGGAATCCAGAAAACACGGGCAGACCTGTGCGGGCTGGCGCAGAGGGAAGTGAGCGTGAGCTCGGCCCCTGGAGAAGAAAAGGAAATACCTCCCTGCTGTTGGGACAGCAGTGGGGAGCTGTGTGTGCGGAATGCTGCATGTATTGTCAGACAGGGTCACTCAACTGACTCTGCTTCTCTTTTTTAAAAGATAAGGAGTGTGTGCGTGTGTGCGTGTGTGCATGTGTGTATGTGTGTGTATTTGTGTGGGTGGGTGTATGTGTGTGCGTGTGTGTATGTGTGTATGTGTGTGTATTTGTGTGGGTGGGTGTATGTGTGTGCGTGTGTGTATGTGTGTATGTGTGTGTATTTGTGTGCGTGTGCGTGTGTGTATGTGTGTGCATGTGTGTATGTCTGTGTATTTGTGTGCGTGTGTGTATGTGTGTGCACACACGTGTGTGTGTTTGTGTGTTTGCGTGCGTGCGTGTGTGTGTGTGTGTGTGTGTGTGTGTGTGTGTGCTGGGGACAGGGAGGTAACTGTGATGTAAAAACAAAAGGCATACACATAAAAAGCAATTTTAAAAATAATAAAATAGGTCAGTCAACTAAATGCTAATCCAAGATCCAGCAGTCAGAAATCAGGGTCAAAAATTCTCACCTAGGTGGTGCAGTGAATAGAGTACCACCCTGGAGGAAGAAGGACCTGAGTTCAAATCCAACTTGACACACTAACTGTGTGATCTTGGGCAAGTTACTTAACCCCAATTGCCTTGCCTTCCCCCCTCAAAAAAAAAAAATCTCAGCTGGAATGCTGCACTTTTTCTGCTTTTTCAGATGAGGGAAGCTGTACTTACACAATTAAGTGTTCTGTTGCTTTAAAAATCAACCCTATTTCTTTCCTGAACTCTCACCTGTGATGTCAAGAAGCTGTAGCATGTGCAGCAGGCACACCCTGGTAAAACTGCCCCAACGGACAGGCCTCCATCCCATCGATGAGTCAGGGGAATGTCTGCCCCAAGCGTGCAAAGACTTCCCCTGGTGGAATAGGCAGATGAGAACGATTCGTTCCAACACTCATGAAGGGGGATGAAGCAGGTGTTGGTGGAGCACTTAGAGCTTGAAGGGCATCCACTCCATCCCAGACCATTGCCACTGGACTCTGGAATAAAGCTTTGTGAAGCTCTGCCTCACTTAAATCCAATTCATGTTCAAGTCAAGGCATCACCCATGATGTCACTGGTCCTCTTGGAAAACAAAGGATCAACAATCCTAGATATGAAGTTGATCCCATGACAACCCCTAGATCTTCAGGGTCTTAGGGACTTATCTAAATTCATATTAGGGCAACATCACTGAGTCAGGTATAATTTGGCTAAGAGTAAAAGGATCACTAATGATTGCCAGTCTCTGTTGGGTGTGGGGATAGGGTGAGTGGAACCATGTGGCCCTGAATGTGCCTGATTTAAAGTGTAAATGCCAAGCTTTGTAATGGGAGAAGAGGGTGCCATGATAGACAGCCTCCTCATCATTTGTCCTTTCTGGGAACAGCAAAGGATCTTACAGATATTTTCTACATCTCAAGAGCAAAGGATTCACTAGATGAAGAGGTTTTCCCCTTCTCCCCCATATAGCTGCCACTGTGACTGGGAATGATACCTCTCATGGCTACTGTGGGGATCAAATGAAATAATATTTGCAAAGTGCTTAGTACAGTATGTGACATATGTTGTTGTTGTTCAGTCACTTAGTCAAGTCTGACACTTCATGACCCCATGGACCATCAGATGCCAAAGATACTGGAGTGATTTCCTATTGCCTTCTGCAGTGAATTAAGGCAAACAGAGGTTAAGTGACTTTCCTAGGATCACACAGCTAGTAAGTGTCTGAGGCAGTATTTGAATTCAGGTCTTCCTGAATCCAGGTCCAGTAGGTGGCATAGTGGATAGAGGGCAGGGCCTGAATTCAGGGTGACTCATATTCCTGAGTTCAAATCTGGCCTCAGACACTTACTAACTGTCTGACCCTGGGCAAGTCACTTAATCCTGTTTGCTTCCTTTCCTCATGTTTAAAAATGAGTTGGAGAAGGAAACGGCAAATTGCTCCAGTATCTTTGCCAAGAAAACCCCAACTGGGGTCATGAAGAGTTGGACATGACTGAAATGACTGAACAGCAATTACACATACTAGATTCTGAATACTTATTCCCTTCTCTTGTTCCCTTTCTCACCTTAGGCAAATAGAATCAGCAAAATGAAAATAATAACCAAACCAACCTAGAATACTTAACACTCAGGGCTGTTTACAAAGTTGTAAACTGCTCTATAAAAGTGAGCCATTAAAAAAAAAAAGACCTAGAAACAAGTGGGTGCCCACTGATTTCAAAAAGATTGAACCCAAATTGTAATGGAATATTATTATGCCATAAGTAGTAAAAAATAAGAGGAATTCAGAGAAACACAGGAAAACTTCTATAAACTGATAAAGAAGTAAATAAACATAACCCAAAGGACAATATACACAATGGTTACAGTAATATAGATAAAAGGAACACAAAAATGAAACCAAATGAAGAAAAATTATAACCAGACTTGACCTCTAAGAACCAATGAAGAAAGCATTTCTCTCCTTTGGGCAGAGAAAGGAGAGATTATAGACATGAAATGTTGCATATAATATCCAACTTGTTTAAAAAGTACGCAGACTTTACCTAAACCATTTTTCTTTTTTATAAGTAAGGGATTATCTGGAGGGAGGGAAGTATTTCCAGAAATGACTGCAATATGAAAACAAAAGGCACTAATAAAGTTTTCTTAAAGAGAGCTATTAGTAGTAACGCAAACCAGTTATTGTGCTGGCAAAGGGCCACACGATAAAATCAATTCAAATTCCAAGTACCTGTCAAGGTTTTGTTAACCCCAAGTTTCAGTGAGGATAAGTTATCAAATGTACTCTTACCTCTCCCCAAGAAGAATGACTTTTGTTCTTGAATGGCTCCCCCGGGGCAAAGTACAAATCTCTGAAAGTCAGTTTTCCCCTCTATAAAATTTGGGATTATGATATCTATAGTACCTATCTCCCGGGGTTGTCATGAGAATCAAAAAAATGACCTTAAAGAACTCTGTAAATGGCAGTTATCACAAAAGATATACATTAGATTATATTCTGAAAACTGTAACATTTGAAGCATTTTTCTCCATAATTGCTTGCATTTCTAGAAATTTCAAGTAATTAACACACTTTTTGAATGTAAAAAAAGAAAAACTGGATTATGCAATAATAACAACAAAAAAACTTCAAGCCATTTCAAATTAGAAGATCTAGGATTAAATTCTACTGCTGCTATAGGGAACACAAAAATTTATGGTTGATGATGGGAAATAATACATTAGACACCATGACTTATCCACTTAGTCTAGCCCCTCTGATATTCATAAATGCTTGGAGTGGTGTGTATGGGGATGGGCAGGGGAAGGGGAATGTTGAGAAGAACTTTCTCTTATTGCTTCATCCAGCTCTTTTGTATCTTTTCTAAGTTTGCAGTTATGATCACATGTTCCTGTGTGTGATCTTGGCAGGTAGATCCTCAAGTATTTATACAGTCTATAGTTCCCTAAATAGAATTTCTTTTTCTATCTCTTCCTGTTGGAAGTTGTTGGTAACATAATGTGGATAATTAGTATGGATTTATTTTATATCCTGCAACTTTATAGAAGTTATTTATTGTTTCAATTAGTTTTTTAGTTGACTCTCTAGGGTTGTCTAAGTAAACCATATATCATCCATAAAAAGAGTGATAGTACTGTTTCCTCTTTGCCTATGCTTATTCCCTTAAAGTTTTTTTTTTTTATCTTATCATTACAGATATTTTCAAGCACAATACTGAATGGTAATAGTGATAATGGACATCCTTACTTTACCCCTGTTTTTCTGGAAAGGCTTCTTACTTGTCCCCGTTACAAATAACCTTGGCTTTTGGCTTTAAAGAAATAGCACTTATTATTTTAAGGAAAGCTTTGGGTTTTTTTTTTCTTTGTTTTCTAATGTTTTAATAGGAATGGATGCTGTATTTGTCAAAAGCTTTTTTTTTTTGCATCTATTGAAATAATCATATGATTTTTGTCATTAATATGGTCACTTTTATTTATTGTTTTCCTAATATTAAACCATCCCTACATTTTGATCATAATTCCAACCTGATTATAGTGTATTATCTTTGTGATACATTGCTGTAGTCTTTGGGCTATTTTATTTTAAATGTTTCCATCAATACTAAGTAGAAAAATTGGTCTATGTCTTTATTTTGACTCTCCCTAGTTTAGTTATCAAGACCATATTTGTGTCATAGAAGGAATTTCACAGGACCCTTTCTTTACTTAAATTTTCCAATACCTTGTGTAGTATTAGAATTATTTTTCTTTAAACATTTAGTGGAATTTGCTTGTTAAATTCATCTGATCCTGGGTTGTTTCTTCTTTGGGATTCACTTAAAAGCTTATTAAGTTCTTTAGCTGAGATGAGTTATTTAAGTATTCTATTTCTGGCTCTACTACTTTTAAATTACTTAGTAATTTTAATTATTTGATTATTTTTCTAAAGATGCATTCATTTTATTTAGATTATCCATTTCGTCATCATATACTTGAATGAAGTAGCTCCATATACTTGCTTTTATTTCTTCTTCATTCGTTGTGAATTCATCTTTTTCATTTTTGATGCTGCTAATTTGTTTTTTTCTTAAAAAAAAATAAAATTAAATAACAATTCTCTGTTTTATTGGAGTGATGTTTTTCAAAAAACTAGCTCCTTTAAAAAACTGGTTTTTATTTATTAGTTCAATATTTTGTTTTGTTTTCACTTTTATTAATCTGTCCTTTGATTTTTAGGATTTCTACTTTGATGTTTACTTAGAAGGTTTTAATTGTTTGGTTTTCTACCTTTAAAATTTACACTCAATTTATTGAACTGCTATTATTCTCTTTTATTAATGAAAGCATCTAGAGATTTTTTAAAATTCCCTATTACTGCTTTGGCTATATACCACAAATTTTAGTATGCTGTCTTATTTTTGTTCTCTTTAGTGAAATTATTGATGATTTCTATTCTTTTTTTCTTTTAGCCACCCATTCTTAAGTATTAAGTTGTTTAGTTTCCAATTAATTTTTAATCCTTCCTTCCCATTTGTTAAATGTGATTTTATTGTATTATTATCAGTAAAAGATACATTTTGTAATTCTGTTTCCCTGTCCATGGTTACTTTTAGCAAAATGTACTTTCCATGTTTAATGTCCTTTGAATAATTCTATTTTTCCCTTGCTTTGTCTGAGACCATGGTTGCTGTCCCTGTCTTTTTATTTAACTTCAACTGAAGCATAATATCTTCTGCCTCCACTCCTTATTTTAACTCAATGTGTACCTTTTGTTTACAGTATGTTTCTTACAAAAAAAGATATTATTGAATTTTGATTTCATTCTTTTTTATGGGTAAGTTTATCATATTCAAAGTCACAGTTTTGATTGCTAACTATGTATTTCCTACCATCTGATTCTTTTATACTTTTCCTTCTTTTTTCCATGCCCCTTTTTTAGGAGTCTGTTTTGCTACTGACAATTGCTTCATTTAATCTATCCTACCTTTTATTTCCCCCTCTTCTTCTAACCTTTTCCCCTCTTATTTCTTTATTGGGTAAGATATATTTCTGTGCCCAACTATGTGTATAGTCATCTTTCTATAAGATGAGTGGGGTTCAACTGTTATCCACTTCCCCCAGTACCTCCTTCCTTGTTATATAACTCCTCCTTGCAGACTCCATTTCTGTGAGATAATTTTCCCCATTTTTCCTCTTTCCCCTTCCCTGTCCCAGGGCATTCCTCTTCCCTACCTTTCCATTCTTCTTTTGAGATCATCCAAATAGAACAGAATCATACCCAAGCCTTCTAATTAGATTTCCTCTAAGACTCCTAGTGATGATAAAATTCTGAAGTGATACATGTATCAACACCTTGTATAAGAACGTAAACAGATTAGTCTTATTTAGTCTCTTATGATTTCTTCTTCATGTTTACCTTTTTATGTTTTTCTTGACTCCTGTGTTTGTGTGTTAAATTTTCTATTCAGGGGCAGCTAAGTGGCGCAGTGAGTAGAGCATCTGCCCTGGAGTCAGAAGGACCTGAGTTCGGATCCGGCCTCAGACACAATGCACACACACACACACAAACAAACAAACAAAAAAACCTAGGCATGTGGCCTTGGGCAAGTTACTGAACCCCAATTGCCCTCCAAAAAGCAAAAAAAAAAATTCTATTCAGCTCTGGTCTTTTCATCAGGAATATTTGAAAGTTTTCTGTTTTGTTAAAGGTCTGTTTTTCCCCCAGAGGATACTCAGTTTTTCTGAATAGGTTATTCTTGGTTGAAAGCCTAGATATATCCTTTGGCTTCTGGAATATCATATTCCAACCTATCTATTCCTCTGTAGTGGGGATTGTTAAATCTTGTTTAATCTTATTACTCTGCAGTATTTGAATCCTTTCCTTCTGGCCACTTGCAATAGTTTTTTACTTGACACGGGAGCTCTGGATTTTGACTATAATATTCCTGAAAATTTTCACTTTGGGCTTTCTTTAAATTTCTACTTTGTCCCCTGGTTCTAAAATATCTGGAAAGTTTTCTTTTATGATTTGATAAAATTTGATATCAGTGTTCTTTGTTGTTGTTGTTCATGGCTTTCAGATAGTGCGATTATTTTTAAATCATCTCTCATCAATTATGTTTTTCAGGTCAATTGTTTTTCTTATGAGATATTTCACCTTTGCTTCTGTTTTTTCAGAACTTTGTTTTATTATCTCTTGCTGCCACATGAAGTCATTAGCTTGCATTTGGTCAATTCTAATTTTCAAGGAGTACTTTTTGGAGGGGGAAAGGCAAGGCAATTGGGATTAAATGACTTGCCCAAAGTCACACAACTAGTAAGTGTGTCAAGTGTTTGAGGCCAGATCTGAACTCAGGTCCTCCTGACTCCAGGGCCAGTGCTCTATTCACTGTGCTACCTCGATGTCCTTCAAGGTGTATTTTATGCATCTTTTTGCAAACTATTCATTTTCTTTTCTTATCTTTTTTTCTTAGTTGTTACTTCTTTTTCCCATTTTTTCTCTTTACCCATCTCATTTGGTTATTTAAAATCATTTTTAACTTAAAAAAAAAAAACCTCTTACTTTAACTCTTCTAGGAATTCTTGTTAGACTTGTGTCCACACTGATTTTTTTAAAACTTTGCTTACAGATTTTTCTAGTTATTTTCTTCTCCTGTGCTTGTATTTTGAGCTTCCTTCTCATCATAATAACTCTCAATGGTGGCATTCTCTTTTTATTTCTGCATTTTTTTCTGGCAGACTTCTTGATGTTTGACTTTATGTTAGTGCTAGACTCTGCACAATTCTGGGGGGGTGGGGAGAAGAGAAGGTATGTCTGACTTGAGTGTCTGTCCTTTTATATCCTCTACTGCTTTTGTAGCTCAGTGGAGGGGGATCTGCAAGCTTTCAGTGCTCCCAAAGTAGTGTGATCCAGGGTGAAATCTGTTCACTGCCCTCCTGGTGTAAGCTCTGCAAGTTCTTGACTCAAGTTAGAATTTGTTCTTGGTTTGACTTTGAGTAGACTGCTACTGGATTTAGTCAGTATTAGCCCACTGGGAGGCTTTGTAGGTTCAAAGTTACTCAACTGCTTGCTCCTCTTTGGTCTAGGACTCCTGCCCTGGTTACAGGCTTACAGGCTTTCATCACGGGGTATAGGCTTGAACTGAGTTGTCATTCTTCTCCTGGGTTCAGAGCCACAAACTATATTTTAGGACCATTGTTCCCTTACTGCTCCTCTCCACCCTGGATTTGGGACCCAGAACTGGGGAGTGGGCAACAGAATTAAAGATAGTACCTGTTTCTGCACTTTGTACTAGTTTAAGGATCCCTTTGAATCTTTCTGCCCCAGTGCTTCCTGCTCTGTTTTACTGTCTCAAGACCCCTTTGGACCCTTTTGGGCTCTGGAATGTTACATGTTTTCCTAGACAGATTCCTGTACCTAGTGTTCACAGACTTTCCTGTCTCCCTAAGCTTCCTTGGCATGGAAAAATGACTCACTATGACTTTTTCTCATCTTCCCCAATCAGAATTTGTTCTGGTGCATTTTCTAGATTGTTGTAAAAAAAAAAAAAGGCATAATGGGGAACCTACTCTAGTGCTCTACATCTTCTTCTCACTCCATCATCTTGACCTTGTCCCACCTCAAACTACATTTTAAATTAACTATTTATCCACAGAAGCAATGCATCTTGGACATGATATAGTGACCAGGAGATCTTCAAATGAGGGAGTGTTCTGAAAACTTTGTACTATGTGGGATGTTGGGCACACCTCTTAACTTCCCTAGGTCTCAGTTTTTCTATTTTTAAAAGGAGGGGGTTATACTGGATGGTTTTTAAGATTCATCCAGTTCTTAATTTATGATTTTATGACATACAGACTAAAATGTGCTCTGATGGTGAAACTAAGACCATTGAACTTACTTTGACACCTGGGACATTCCAGGCAGCCCTCATCTAAATTATCTGTATATTGAGGCAACCACTGGTTTACTTTAAAACTGATCAAATAACCAGCTTCATTTTAACAATCGTTTGTTATTTCTCCATATGAGAAAAAAAAATTCAGGGAACATGAACATTTTCAAGGAAATGAAGAAATTTAAGCAGGTTTTCCCTAAGCAAAATGTATTCCTGTATAAGATAACTACTTGGTAAAAATTTAAATTAAAACTTTAAAATAATGAGGAAAACTGTTAAACTTAGAATGGCATGAATTCAGGCTAGTAACTAGGATAAGAAAGGAGGAAAAAACCCCTCATTATCTCATTACCTTCCCCTAAAATTTCACTTGATTTTCTTTGATGGAATCTTTTCCTTGTATAAAAAAAAATACACAGAAAAGTTATATCCTGTTTACAGTTCCACTTCAGCAGACTTCAAATTATTACCTAAGACTGAGTGTATTAACTCTGTCTGTTGGCAAGAGAAGAACCCTCTCATGTTATGTAATTATAGTTAAAGGAAATGGTAATGAAGAGGCTTAACAGGCCCAGGCCTGTTTTCTGTTGTCTTGAGGCGTCGACAGCTAGTCTGTGGTTGTGGTCACTTTGAGTTTGAAAGGGAATCAGATCGACAGTCAAAACATTATTTGGAAGGAAGTTTATCATTCCCCATTTCACTCAGAGTGGGTAGGATGATTTGGGTGAGGCAAAATGGTTCAGGAATGAATCCTGATTGTAGGGAAAATGTGGGATTGAGCCACTACAGTCACTACCCTATGCTTGAAACCACCTGAAAAGAGTGTCACTGGGAATCTTGGACACATTAAGGTTTTTGGCCTGCTACCTACAGAAAGGGCTATGTAAAAGACACACATAGGAGATGATATGAGGAGCTAATTTAAAGAGAAATATCTCTCATCACTTTCCCTTTTTTTGTGCAGCTTTTCTGATCTGATTGCTAATAAGTCCCTGGCTACAAATGAGACCAGTTAAGTGTCAGCACCACCATCACTGACATCAATAAACATTTAGGGAGACTCTATCATGAGCAAAAGACTCACTGTGTCAACCAATGAAAATGGTGCCTCTTATATGATTGGACCTTATATGATAAATAGAACTGTATTTTATGATTGGTAGTAGTAAAGGAATAGGGGGATGCTATTAACAACAATAAATAAACACATGAATCTCAAGTTGTAGCCAATAGTTTTCAACTTTTTCCTGGCTAACCTCTTATTCTATTTCATAGCAAGTTTCAAAATTGATGGATTACAACTTGTCCTTAGGGCAGCTAGGTGACACAGTAGATAGAATGCTGGGCCTGGAGTCAGGGAGACTCATCTTTCTGAGTTCAAATCTGGCTTCAGAAACTTACTAGCTATGTGACCCTGGGCAAGTCACTTAACCCTGTTTACCTTAGTTTCCTCATCTGTAAGATGAGCTGAAGAAGGAAATGGCAAACCACCCCAGTATCTGCCAAACCAAACCAACAAACAAACCCAAATAGTGTCACAAAGAGTCAAGCAACAACTGAAACAATTAAACAACAAGTATTTTTTCCTGGAGCTCAAAAAGACCTGCATTTGAATTCCAGTTCTTCTATTGAGCACTGGCATGAACTTAGGAAAGACATTCCCACTCTATGAACCTTTGTTTCCCTATTTGTAAATTAGAGAGTTTACCCAAAAGGTCACTAAGCTCCATTACAGGATTAACATTCTATGATCTATGGTTTGTCATAATTTATTTGGGCATTGGTTTTCTTGTCTGTCAAATGTGATCAAAGATTTAGAACAGAAACTTTAAAGACTATCTAGTTACACCTCACATTTAAAGAAAATGAGACTTGGAGGGATTAATTGGCTTTTCCAAAATCTTACAGGCAGCATATAACATAGCCAGGATTAGAACTCAGGGTCAACAACTCTACAATCAGTGTGCCTTCTAATACCTAAATCATTGGTTCTCAAACTTTTTGGTCTTAGGACCCATTTTCACTCTTAAAAATCACTAAGGACTGGGGAGGCTAGGTGGCACAGTGAATAGAGCACTGGCCCTGGAGTCAGGAGGAGTTCAAATCTGACCTCAGACACTTAACACTTACTAGCCATGTGACCTTGGGCAAGTCACTTAACCCTGTCTTCTCCCCTCCAAAAGGCAAAAACAAAAACAAAAAAATCACTGAGGACCCCCCTAAGGGGGGGGGGAGTAAATTATATCCAGGAGTGTGCTGGCAAATGTTTAACAACCAGCTCTCTGCAAGAATAATTGTCCATGTGACATTTTTAAAATCTTCATTATTAACATTTTTCTATCACTTTTGTAAGTCTAAACAATCAACAAAACAACAAATCAAACCCTGATTTGTAACATTTGCTGATTTTTGAGATTTAAATAATCATACTGAAAATTTAATAATCAACTCTTGTAAGCTAGTAAGAGCTCCAGTGTATCACTGGATAACTATCAATATTTATACCATATCAAAAATTAAAGCACTTTAGAATTATGAAAATAGTTTTGACTTTCTAGAGCCCCCTAAAAGGGTCTCCAGGACTTCTGCCCAGGCATCCCCAGACCACATTTTAAGATCTAAACTGATCTAAACCATGCTCCCTCTCAACCATGCATGATTGCTCGTATCCTTTCTAGCGTCAGGGTTCTGTGGTTTTCTATCTTCCCTTGACTCTAGCAATCACTGAAATCGCCCACCATCCTGATCCTCAAATCCTTAGCAATTGAGAAATGACTCCTAGAACATGGCTTAGACACATACATGGCATGGGCCTAGGCTAAAACTATCTTTCTTATTTTTAATTCACAATTCCGTTTCAGGGGCACAAGCCTGAAAATTAAGATAAAACCAGGTTTTTCTTCCAGGATCATCTTTTTTTTTTAATTTGTAGTTAGGAAGATATGACTGCTTACTAGCTGTGTGACCTGGGGCAAGTCACTTAACCTCCAGCTGTCTCAGTTTCCTAACTGTAAAATAGGAATAATATTAGTACCTATTTCCCAGGGTCACTGTGAAGATCAAATGAGATGATATTTGTAAAGCATTTAATAACTTATTTATAAGTGCTTAATAATTAAAGAAATTCAGCTCAATAAATATTTATTAAAGGCCTACTATGTGCCAGGCACTGGGTTTTTTTTTTTGCCTTTTTTCTTTGGAGGGGGGAAAGTAGGGCAGTTGGGGTTAAATGACTTGCCCAAGATCACACAGCTAGTTTTGTGTTAAGTGTCTGAGACTGGATTTGAACTCAGGTCCTCCTGAGTCCAGGGCCAGTGCTCTATTCACTGTACCTCCTAGCCACCTCCAGGCACTGTTCTAAGTACTGGGAATACAAATGAGGAAAAAAAAGACAGCCCTCAAGAAGCTTAATAATGGAGACATGCTTGCCTCCTTCCCTTCTCTGAAGGGAGGGTAGAGCCAGAGAATGAAGGGTGAGGTTGGGTGATTCTGCCCTTGGTCAAAAGTTGTGGCTGCTGTGCTAGGGAGGCCAGAATAGATGAGGAACTCCCAAGGTCAGACAGCCTGTAGAACCCAGAGTGGATGATGGCAGTAAAGACCAGGCATCAGGATATAGTGGAAGGAGCACTGGATGTGGAATTATAGAGAGGATTTAGAAATCCACTAGTTATGACCTAGTAGAGTTGGACTCAGAAGGGACCTGAAATGCCTCTGAATCCAACTATTTAATTTCATGGATGAGGAAACTGAAGTCCAGACTTGCCTCAGGCCACACTGTTAAGCAAAAAGAAATGGAGTTTGAATCCTAGCTCTCTCATATGTTGTTAATAATAATAGCTCACAGATGCATATTGACTTGAAGGTTCGTAGACTGCTCCGCCCTTAATAATTTGTAAAAGTTGGTGAGGTCACCAACTTTTACAAATGAGTAAACTAAGGTTCTGAGAAATGGTGTGGCTTGTCCATCATCACTCAAGTGTCAGGGACAGGACTGTAGCCCAAGTCTCCTAATTCTCAGTCTTTCCCCTTAGCACACTACCTCTGACCATGTGACAGTGATGAGCTAACTTAATTCCTTTAAGGAATAAAAAGCCAGGAAAAAGACACATCAGGTAGAGGCAAGGAATCAAGATAATCTCAACAGAGGTGGTCCCAGGAGCAAGGAGAGCTCCATCTGGACCACTACTTCTAAGAAAAGTCTCTGATTTCCTAAGGCTTTTCAAAGACAAGGTAGCCCATGGTCATCTCCTTTGTTCCACTCTGACCAGTTATGATGATCTGAGATTCCTTTATACTAACTCATTAAATTTTGGTCTGTGTGTGAAAGTTGGTCCAAGGTCTCCAGTCAGACTTGAGATCCGTGGTATTTCATATGTTCAGATCTTGGGGATCAAAAGCAGGCTGGGTTCTGTGACATAGAGCTTCCTTTTCTTTGTAACTTTCTCCCCTGAGGTGAAGGAACCTGAGTGTCAGCCCAGACAAATCGGGGTGATACAGGGACAAGACTGAGCAAACTCAGATTGGATAAGGGGAATTTTCTCCAAAGAGGAGATAAAATAAGAAGAAATAAAGAACCTACATCCCATTGAGGAGCAGCCGAGTAAAATTTGCAGCCTTCATATCACCAGAAATTCCTATCAATCAATTAGCCAGCAGTTATTAGGCATTTACTTTGTGCCAGGTTGGTGTTCATCTGGATGCAATAGTGTTCAAGTAGGGAAAGCAAGAACTGACTAGGAATCATGTGGCATAATAGCGGGGAGAAGAGAGAAGATCAGAGACATGATAATAATGCCTTTAGATAGCTCTTTACAGTTTCCAAAAAAAAGAAATATCAAATTGAGTATCACATTTGGTCATCACAACAACCTTATGGGGTAGGTAGGTTGGGAATCATTATCTACATTTCATAGATGAAGAAATTAAGGTTCATTGATATCACAGAATCATATAATTTGATGATTAAAAGGGACCTCAGCAATTATCTAATCCAAACCACACATAAAAGGAACCTCCACCATAATATACCCACCAAGGAGACATCCAGCCTCTGCTTGGACCTCCAAGAGGATGATGGGAAGGGAATCCTAAGCCTAACCCATTTTTGGACACATCTAATTGTTAAGAAATTTTTTCCTGACTTCTAGTCTAAATTTGCTTTTTTATGGCTTCTATCTATTGCTCTTACCTTCTATCGAGGGAAAACAAAATACACAGAGATGAGTAAAAGCAAAGTAATTTCGTGGGGTGGAGAAAGAGGTATTAGCAAATGAGGAAATCACACTAGGTTTTCTATACAAGGTAACATTTAAAGTGAACCTTGAAGGTAATTAGAGATTCTATGAGGCAATTGATGTGGCTAGTGATGACAGAGTAGGAACTGAAACAGTTTTTCTGAGTTTTCACCCAACACTCTTACCACTGTACCAAGATGTTTTATAGGATCATAGATTCATTACTGGAAGATACCTCAGAGGTCCAAGAGTCTAATCCCCTTATTTGACAGATGCAGAAACTGAGACCCAAAGCAGGTAAGTGACTTACCCAGGGTCACACAGCTAATAAGTCTAAGGAATGATTCTACTCAGGTCTTCCTGATAACAAATCCAGGGCTCTATCTACTATACCATCTCTGTTTTTCTGGTACATCATGTATAATTACAGGGTATTTTATCTCCTCCCACCATCATGCCCCCCCCCCCAAATTACATTTAAACTCTGTCTATGGAGTCAAAGTCACATCCTCTGAACTACAAATATTCTGTAGATACTTTTTCATTTCTCCCTTGCTTTTGACTAACAGTGTAAAGCCCATTTATCTCACAGGCTGGCATTTCCCCCATTTTTCACTGGGGAATGATAGGGAACAGTGAGATACAGTACACTTGGAGAAGTTGGATAAACTGTTGCCATGGCCCCAGGGTGTAACTCACCAAGGGAAGTCTACCTTTCTCTTCAGAAGCCACCACTTGTCAACTGCCACCCTGTGGTGCCATGTTGTCTGGGCTGAAGCCTGGGAACATTTGGTTCATTTATGCTGTATTCCTAACAGAATTTCTCCCAGAAATTAACATTAATAAGGCTCAAGAAACAGGTTACACACTAGAGGCTGAGCATGGGGAGGAGATGTTTGGAGAGACTTAGCTTCAGTCAAATGGGAAGGGTCAGTCATTAGGATATTAGCACCACTGAAGTACAAGCTGTTTAAAGAGCCATAGGAAGATGGTTATTTATTTATTTAATGCTTTACATACATCATATTCTCTTAGCAGCTCAATAGGTAGGACAGATTTTGTTATCCCGATTTTACCTATGAAAAACAGAGGTCCAGAAATATCACATTTGCCTAAGGTCACACAGCTAATGAATGTCAAACTCCAAATAGATTACATTTTCTCCCAAAGTGATCCCTCATCAAGCTGAAGATTTAATAACTTCAAGGTCAGTTACATACAGTAGCAAGGTCTGGGGGACCATTTCCTCGACAAGGGGTAAAGTCTGTCAGTCCACCAAATTTTATGACCACCTGTTGTGTGCCCAGCATGGTGTCATATAGTAGAGCCAGTAGTCATGAAGACAGTAAGACATAAGAATCATGCCATATTATTAAACTCTCTAACCTTTGACCTAGCAATACCACTACTAAATCTATTTTCCAAGATGATTAGGGGAAAAGGAAAAGAATCTATATGTTCAAAAATATTTATAGCAGCTCTCTTTGTAGTGTTAAAAAGTTGGAAATTGCAGGGATTCCCATCAATTGGGGCATAATGGCTGAACAGGTTGTGGGATATGATTGTGACGAAATACTACTGTGCTATAGGAAATGATGAGCTTAAAGATCTTAAGAAAAACATGGATAGAATTGCATGAAATAATGAAGATCAAAATGAGCAGAACCAAGAAAGCATTTTATACAGTAATAGTAATATTGTTTTAAGGACAATTTTGAGTGACTAGGCCATTTTGACTATTATAAATACCCAAATTAACTACAAAGGATATATGAAGGAAGATGCTATCTGTATCTAGAGAAAGAACTGATAAAAATATGTATGGAATGGTTTTACATATCTATAACACACATAATGTATATATATGCAAAATATATATATTACATTTTATCTATAACTTTTTTTACATATATCTGTGTCAAATGGTGGCCCTCTCTTGGGTGGGGGAGGGAAAAAAGGGAAAAATAAATTTACATGATAACTTTATTATATATTTTAAGGGAATAACAAATTGTACATAATAGATTTGCAGTTTCATATGCAATCATCTATTTTGTTATACTATGTTATGGAAATGCTTGTTTTATTCCATAAATTAAAAATAAATTAAAAATTTTTCGAAAGAATCATGCTTTTGAGAAACTAGTAATTGGTGGGAGAGATTGGATAAGCACATGAAAATACAAGAGAACATACATCTTAGAAACATCCAGACACGTGCACAACCAATCGCCACACTCTGAGCAGGATAGCTTGTTGGCTGAGAGCATTAACTCAGCCATAGTGCTTAATAACTCCCACAAAGGAGACAAGTGAGGAGGCCAACTCAGGGGAGGGGTTGTCAAAGGGCAGAGTGAAGTTAGAGGGGAGACCTGGTCGAGGAGAACAAAGATTTAACAACTATTCAGAAAGCCACATTGCTTTCTTGGTTGTGATGTTTAGGGAGAGAACAGACAGATGCCTGTCTGTATGGATGCAATGCAAAGCAGTGCAGAGGAGTTATCCCAAACTATCACTTATGTCAATGTAGTTCTCATCCCTGGGAAAAGCTTGAGAACATCTTGTGGGACAGTTACGAAATGATTCATTCCTATTGCAGTCACCTCCTCCCCCAGATTCACCTTGGGGGACCAGCTGATACTTTCAGGAGAAGAGTCCTTCTCAGGCACTTAGCACCATCTTTTGTCTCCTCTCCTGATTCCATAAAAGCTCCTAAAAGCACAAATACTCTACCTAGTGTCTGCATTGGTCAAATTTAATTTGGAAACAAATGTTCCTGGAGATGAATGTTACCATCAAAGGAAGAACTGGAATTCGTCCTTTCAAAATAGGATGGATTGGTTTTTCATTTTATTTTGTTATTTTTAAAGCAATTTTTTGTGTGGGTGTTAAGTATCTGAGGCCCAAGGGTACTCCCCACTCTGGGTGGAGCTCTTACTCACCGCACCACCTAGCCGCCCCTGGATGAATTGTTTTTTCTTCATCAGTCTGGAATCTCATGTTTGCTATCCTAAATGACTAATGGCAGGGGAATGGACCATATGACTTCTCAAAAGGAACTACAAATATTTATGAAATACACAAATGCTTTCTAGAGTAGCAGAGTCTTGACGATTAGCAAATTAAACTTTAGAAGACCAGTTTATTTAAATCTTAAGTGCTCCTAGACAGTAAGACAGCTAGGTGGTGCAGGCCTAGAAATCATCTTCCTGAGTTCAGATCTGACCTCAGACATTTGTGACCCTGGGCAAGTCACTTAACTCCATTTGCCTCAGTTTCCTCATCTGTAAAAATGAACTGAAGAAGGAAATGGCAAACTATCCTACTACCTTTGACAAGAAAATCCCAAATATGGTCATAGTCAGACATGACTGAATTATCTAAACAACAACAAAAATGCTCTATGATCTTTTCAAAATGCCTTATTTAACAGAAACAAACACCGGCCCATTGACAGCATGATGTAGTAAAAAGAAGCAACAGCAACAGCAGCAATAGTATAGAATGCATTATATGCCTAATAATACCCTACCCAATTTTGATATTTTCTACTTTTGTGACCTTGAGTAAGTCATTTAACTTCTGTGGGCTTCAGTTTCTTCCTAAAGAAGGGGTATGACTATAGGGCCTCTGACGTCTCTGAGGTCTCCGTGACCTTGTCACCCACTGCATCCTGGGCCACCACTGGTCATCTTGATTTCTGTCTTGCCACTGTCCTTTGATGACTCTGGAGGAAAGAGTGATGCTGATGACTTTGCCTCAATTAGATCCAATTCACAAACAAGTGAAGACATCACCCTCATGATATCATTGGTCCCCTTTGAGAAGAAGAACCAACTGCAATAGCAACAATGTTCCTCAAGGTCAGGGAGATGGTGGAGACAAATCACACTGATTTTCAAGCAGATTGTTAAATTTCAATGTTAAGTATTCACAGCTTAGAAATTGGCTTTTGCTACAAATCAAGGCTTGATTTATTGTTTTATTGATTGTCTAGGCTTAAAGTTTTAATAATGTTAATGTTATTAATGTAGATAAAAGTAAGTGTGCCTACTTTTTTTTCCCTAGTGAGCTTGGTTGTTAAACATTTACCAGCACCTCCCAATGCTGCTTAATAAACATTACTTGAACTGCAGGAATGCAGTAGAAGACTCAGCAAATGCAGTCATCACTAGACTGGAGGCCTTGTGATCATAGGATTAAGAATAATATTGATAAGGGCGGCTAGGTGGTGCAGTGAATAGAGCGCTGGCCCTGGAGTCAGAAGGACCTGAGTTTGGATCCGGCCTCAGACACTTAACGCACACACAAACAAAAAAACACCTAGCTGTGTGACCTTAAGTCAAGTTACTTAACCCCAATTGCCCTCCAAAAAAAAAGCAAAAAAAAAAAAAGAATATTGATGAAATTGTGCTATAAGAAACGATGAGTTTCTAAATGATCTTAGAAAAATATGACTAGATTTGCACGAAATAATGAAGATCAAAATGAGCAGAACCAAGACAATGCTGTATATAGTAATGACAATATTGTTTTAAGGACAATTTTGAGTGACTAAGTCATTTTGACTATTATAAACACTCAGATTAACTACAAAGGACATATGGAAGAAGACACTATCTGCATCCAGAGAAAGAACTGATAAATAGAAGTTTGTATAGAACAGTTTTACATATGTGTGTGTGTGTGTGTGTGTGTGTGTGTGTGTGTGTGTGTGCGCGAGCATGCAGGCTCGAGCATATTTGTGTCTAATAGTAGCTATCTCTGGGGGTAGGGGAGAAAAGAAGGGCAAAAAGAAAGTTAAATATCTTTATCATATACTTAAAAAGAATAGCACATAATAGATTTGTAGTTTCATGTACAACCATCTTTTTTTCCCATTCTACTGTGTTATGGAAATGATTGTTTTATTCCTTTAGTTCAGAATAAAATAAATAAAATTAAAATAAAACAATAACTAATATTTATAGTGCATTTTAAGGTTTGCAAAGGGCTTTACAACCATAATTTTCCTAGAGCCTCACAACACCCCTGTTCAGGGGAATGGTAGGCTCAAAGTATTTTTATATAATTAAATTTCTAGAACAATTTGGTGCATGCAGACTTTGATGTACGCTTGAGAATTTTTGGGGTCGGCAGGCAAAAGTATCTTGATGGAGGTCCTTTAACTTATTACTTAGAAGGGAAGCTAGCTAGCTCCCTTCCCACTCTCCATCCTTTCCATATTTTGATGCAGTAGGTTTTGACTTCAGAAGTTGGCTCACAAAATTAGAACTGGAAGGAAACTCAGAGGTCATCTGCTTCAAATCCTTTATGTTCCAAATAAGGAAACTAAGGCCCTGAGGGTCTCAGTTGCTCACCCAAGTTCACATAGATAGTAAGGAACTGAATTAGAATTCAAATCCAGGTCCTCTGATCCCCAAATCCCACACACGTTCCACTATGCCCCATTTTCTGTCTGCTTGATGGTTACATCCTTAGAAGTGCCCCCTCTAAAGACTGACCATGTTGGAAATATTTTAAGCATCAGTGTTTTTTCTTCCTTATTGTAAGTTGTTGAGACTGAGCTACTGAATCTATTGTATGGGTTGACAATATTAGTGGGGTGGGAAATAGGGATTGCATCCATGAGGCAGTCAACAAAATAGTTTTCAAGGATATAGGGCACACCAAGTTAAAAACTTGATCTGTCATGCTCTGTTCAAAGAATGTTTAAAATGTTTAGTAAAGGGAAAAATTGTTGCCTTTTAGATAGAAGGTTATTTTAGAATAGGCTATTTAAGACAGCCTTTCTGTCAGCAGAAAGACAGTGTAAAACCCCCTGGAATTGCTAGAGTGGTTTAATAAGTAATCTTAAGTGATTATATCTGAAGAACTTTCATGCAGATGCAGAGCTTCAAAGGAAGTAGAGGGTTAGTTGTCAATAGGGTGATCAAGCAGGCAAGGTCGGGCCCAAGGCTGCAATGATTTGATTTTTTTTATTATTCCTTCATTTTGAGACAGAAGACAGGATGGGTTGATTTAGTATGGTGTGATCACAAAGGGCAGCTTTACTGTGTGAGAGATGGGACTATATCAATGGTTCCCCATGCTTTTTAATACTCAAATCCTTTTCAACAACAGAGTAATTTAATTTGCCACTCACAATAATCTTTTAGATTTATTCATTGTGTTTGTGATAACTACAATGATAACTTTTGTCCAAAAATCTCCAAATTAAAATTCACATTATGTAATTATAATTATAAAATATAAAATGTTATCCTATTTGAAATTATCAAAACTAAATATAAAATCATGAAACTCTGATTATAAAATAATTACAAATCACTTATTGGAACATTCTGTAAGAATTAAAAGGAGTAATTGACTTTACATAAAATTTCCTTATTTTATGAATTTTGTTTAATTAAACATTTTTTGAAATAAATTACAACTTGGAAGCTGTTTAATATCATAATCATGCATAAATTTGATCTTAATGTTAAAGACTTGAAGTATTTGGTTCAATTCCAAACACAATCTTAAATCTGGTTCTGCATTGAATTTGTTTCTTTGTTTTTTTATTAAAAAAAAAAGAAAAAAGTGAAAATGATTATCCTACAAATATGTGATAGAAAAGGGTAGAATTTTACAAGCTCTTTTATTGAGAGATAGAAATTCAACTTTTTTTTTTCATTTTAGGCACCTAAACAGTAAAAATGATTATCTAGTCATAATATAAAATGCTTACATTTCCACTGGCTAATGACGAGTGCTGTATCAAATGATAAATGTACTTAAAGTTCAATTGCATATACTACATAATTTTGAACAATGTTCAGATATAATCTAACCTTTATAAGGAAAGAATCTTTTCATTTGAGACTCTCTTCTCTTCTATCGCTGACATCCAGGCTACATTCTCACAGAAACTTTACTGAATAACTAAGATGTGTTGCCAACAAGTTCATTTGGAAATCTACCAGACAGAAAAGTAGTAACATAAGTTGATGATAAATTTAAATTGGAAAACCACCTTAATACTGCAATGATAAGCAATATAAGGTTTATTTCTGCAGAATATTTGTGACGGTCCATGACGATTTCAAGATGGCTTGTAAAATATATGCCTTACAGTCATGGTTTTCGTATAGCCTGACATTTGTGCTTCGATAAGTAAAATGTTCATAACATCTTGATCACATGATTACACAGCTGATGAGGTATGATTACTGTGTAACAAAGGAAATAAGCTATTCTGGAACAGTATGCAGAATGCAAATAAGGGTATGTGCATGAACTTAACCATATGTTGGGAACTGGTTTGTGATCAAATGTCAAAACCTTATGGAGGTTTGGAAACAATTTGATGACAGATCAAGAAATTGGAAGAACACATTGCACTTTGTTAGAAGTGGTCAAGTGTTTGATGTAATCATTTCACAAACACCAGAGTTGTGCATATAATAATGATTTTTTTCAAATCACTACAGAAACATAAACTTATAATGCTTCAAATATGCATATGTGTATTGTCACAGAAGAAAACGTGTTTGTAACTTAATTAGGAAATTATTTACTGCTAAAGGCACTATTAAAGAATTTTTAGCACAAACCCCTTGGACCATGAATGGGAACTAAACTAGATGACCTCTGAGATCCTTTCCAGCTCTAACCATCTATGATTCAAGGAGTCTATCTATTGGGGAATGGTGAGCAAATTGTGGTATATAAATGTAATAAAACATTATTTCAATATAAAAGATGAAAGGATTGAATTCAGAGAAACCTGTTAAGACTTGTATGAACTGATATAGTATAAAATATGAAGTATGAAAACAATTTACACAATAAAAACAGCAATCTAAAGATAAATAACTTTGCAAAACTTAAGATCAATGATCAATGTAATGACTAAGCTTACTTCCAGATGGTCAGTGATAAAGTATGCTACCCACCTCCCATCAGATAAGTGATGGATTCATGATGAAGAATAAAAGACACACATTTTAAAAAATGTGTGTAGGGATTTGTTTTGACTATGCATATTTTACCAGTATTTTTCCCCCTTAAATTGGGGAAAAGGAGGATAAAAAAGATAGAAAAATGAGAAAAAAATTATCATTACTTGAAAAATAAAATAAACATTGATGATTCTATGGGAAGTATAAGATATCAGTAATTATCTTCTACATAGGTTATTATTTTTCCATTTGAGAGATTTTCCAATGATCTATTTGGCAACCCTTGTCAAAGCCATCTCACTGGAGGAAGAATGGCTAGGCCATGGAAGCAGATATGGATACAATTCTAGAGAAAATTATCAAGCTGAGAAATGAATGAAAGAATCAGCATATACACAGCATCGACCTTTACACCATCCCTCTTTTTCAAGTGCCAAAATCCTCAGAAAGCAATAGAGCAGTGTGAATGCCCCCATAAAACTTCTGAATCTTCAGAGAAGTTCCCAAATAAAGTTGTGTCTTAATTTGGTAGAATATGATAAATCTAAATAAATGGAAATTAAAAACAATTTTTTGATTGCACCAATGATTTCATCATGATATTGAGAACCCATGATGTGGAAAAATGTTGGTTTGTGGGAAGGCTAAAGGATGCTGTTGCTCTTTGTGCATTATGGCTTATTTACTTCTTTGCTTATGATGGAATTGACTTACTGGTTTTGGGATTCGGTTTTCTGGTGTCTAGATAAATGCTTTGCTTCTGTCTTCTACATGGAGAGTTTGTTGTATTTTGTGATGAGCACTATGCTCATAATTACAATGACTGTTGGCACTGTGAATATTGTGTTGGCACTACACTTGCTCAGTGTCACACATTCAGGATGGGTCAGCACCAGGTTTTGACATCAGGTTTTCACTCTAACACTAGCTCCATATTCGTTATATTATTTTACCTCTTGCTATTCATCAATAATAAGTAAAATTGCAATGTCAACTTCAGTGGTTGAGTGCTTTAAAGAAAACCCATGCTACTCAGTGATGTAAATGTCAAGAGACCTGCAGTTCAATTCATAGCTCTGATGCTAGTACCTAGTCCTGGGTTACATAACTTTTCTGAGCCTCAGTTTCCCCATTTATAAAATATGTGCACTATATACCTCATGAAGCTTTTGTGCGGAAATGCCTAACCTTAAATGTGAATTATAATTATAGGTTCTATTTCTTTTCAATCTTGTTACAAATTATTTTTTAGTATTGTAGTTGCCTCCTAAGACTGTAAGTAATTTGTGATATAATTATCATAAAGGATTTGCTTTAATAGGAAAAAATAGAATATCTGGAGATTTATTTTTGGTTTCACTCCTCAGTCATTCAACCCTGGAGAAAGTCATTTTGCAGAGCACTTAAAAACCCAAGGCAATTTGACTCAATTCAACCAGTAGCTGTGATTCAGTGGATGGCAGCAGTGCAGAACAAAAGAGGGTCGCAGGAAACAACTCAGTGGAGGACAGCCTTACAGAGTGAGTGGTCAGCAGGTAATAGTGGGGCAGAGAAGGTGATCTAGCAGAGAAAACCAGCAACTTGAAGAATAGCTAAGAAAGGAGTCACTGGCAGCGTTCAGTTCCAGATGGGAAGCTGCTCACAGGCCATGAGGTGCTCCGGTTTCACGTGGTTCATGCCCTCAAATACTGATGATACATGACTATGTGAGAGTATACTTCTTTGTATCTTTGTATATGGGGAAGGCATGTGTTCCTTGTTATTTATCTTATTATGATTTTTAATTAAGTGCCTTTTATTTTGAACAATTATGTCCTCTGTTTAATTTGTTTAAAAAAAGACATAAAGAATCATCAGAGGGAGATCAGGAGATCAAGAGCTGTGGTTGTCAAGAGATGCTGACTCAAAGTCAATAGGATAGCTTTGGGGGTTGAGGGTGGGGTGGGATGGCCAGGGAGTGTTTGAGGAGGAGTTTAGGCAATAGTGGCAATTAAAGTGACAGAATATTTAAAATTCTATAGTTGAACTTATTAGCAATATGGTCAAGACTGTTGAGATGAAAACGAGGACAAAATAACAATGTCAATTGAAGGAACAGAAAAGGATAGATTAATGACAATGGACTGGGCATCTAGGTGTTGCAGTTGTTAGAGTACTAGACCTGGAGTAAGGAAGACTCATCCTCCTGAGTTCAAATCTGACTTCAGATACTTACTGGATATGTCTTACCCTGGGCAAGTCACTTAACCCTGTTTGCCTCAGTTTCTTCATCTGTAAAAAGAGATAGAGAAGGGAACAGCAAACCACCCCATTATCTCTGACCAGAAAATCCCAACTGAGGTCACAAAGAGTGAAACCTGACTGAAACAACTGAGTCACAGCAATGATAATGATGAGGACCAACAGAAGATTAAGAAGAGTGAAGCAGAAGGAGAGATGACAGGAAATTTTGATCAAAAAATAAAACTTTAGGGAGCCAAGATGGTGGAGTAGAAACAGCATTTCCAATGTGCTCTGCCCCACACAAATTTCAAACAATGTGAAAGTGAGCTCCGAACAGCTTCCGGAGCCACAGCACCCACAGAACAGCACAGAAAAGCTAATCTCCTGCTGAGGACAGCCCAGCAGCCCTGCAGGGAGCGGCCAGCACAGCACTCTGAGAGCAAGCATCGAAGCACACAGAGCCGAGCCCAGGTCCGCGGTTTTAGCCCCAGCGCAGCCGGGCCTTCAGCTGGCTGGAGGGACCCCAGAACACCAGCAATTGTGGTGATTCCAGAATTATCAGCACAGATATGCCTAGGACAAAGTGAGAGGTTAGTGCCTTATGGACTTTGGGACCAGTATTTGGGGAACACGTGGCTTCCTGGGGATGAAAAGCTGCTGAAGAAACTGCTGCACAGAAGCCATTTTGCAGCATCAGTAGTGGCTCTAGCTCCTGGTCTTCGAACTGTAGGGAGATCCAGCAATCAGTCTGGGGGTTAATCACTCTTGCTTTAAACTGCCTGGATCTGGATTGTGGTCTGGGGGGGAAGTTTGGGGTGGGTATCCAACTTGCCAGAGTGGGTGGAGGCTTTACAGAGGCCACCCAAGTGGCGGAAGTTGTGAAGACCCCACGTTTGGGCGGAAGCTCCCCTGTCTGGTGGCAGAGTCCTACTGTGGCAACAAGCCCCCAAATCAAGTAATTAAGTGGCAACATGCCTAGGCAAATGAAACAAAATAAACTGAAAAGTTCAACATTGGACTCCTATGTTAGGGGCAAAGAGGCTCAAAGCATGGAGGAGGACTGTGAGGTCAGAACTCCTGCACCAAAAGCCCCAAATGAAAATACAAGCTGGCTACAGGCCATAGAGGACCATAAGAAGCAGATAAGAGAACTGGGGGAAAATGTGGGAAGAGAAATGAAAAAGATGCAAGAAAAGTATGAAATGACAGTCAACAGCCTGACTGAGGAAAATAACACCTTAAAAAATAGACTAACTCAAATGGCAAAAGAGGCTCAGAAAGGCAATGAGGAGAAGAATGCCTTAAAAAGCTGAATTTTCCAGATGGAAAAAGAATCTCAAAAGCTCACTGAGGAGATTCATTCCTTCAGAGTTATACTGGAGCAAATGGAAGCCAGTGACTTTATGAGAAATCAAGATACTATTAAACAGATCCAAACAAATGAAAGAATAGAAGGCAATGTGAAATAGCTCATGGGAAAAACCATTGACCTGGAAAATAGATCCAGGATAGATAATTTAAAAATTATTGGACTACCTGAAAGCCATGATCAAAGAAAGAACCTAGAAATCACCCTTCAAGAAATTCTCAAGGAAAATTGCCCTGATGTTTTAGATCCAGAGGGCAAAAGAGAGGTTGAAAGAATCCACAGATCACCTCCTGAAAAAGATCCCCCCAAAAAAACTCCCAGGAATATTATAGCCAGGTTCCAGAATCCCCAGATCAAGGAGAAAATACTACAAGCAGCCAGGAAGAAACAATTTCAATATTGTGGAAACACAATCAGAATAGCCCAGGACCTGGCAGCTTCTACACTGAGGGATTGAAGGGCATGGAATATGAGGGCAAAAGAGCTGGGAATGAACCCAAGGGTCACCTACCCAGCAAAACTGAATATTTTGTTTCAGGGGAAAATATGGTCATTCAGTAGAGTAGAGGACTTTCAAGCATTCTTGATAAAAAAAACCAGAGTTGAATAGAAAATTTAACATTCAGACACAAGAAGCAAGAGATGCTTGAGAAGGTCATCAAGGAAAAGAAATCAAAAGGAACGTATCAAAGTTGGACTATTTACAGTCCTACATGGAAAAACAATAACTGTGTTTGATGAAACCTTTCTCATTATGAAAATAATTGAATAAGGGTACATGGCATATGTTCACAGATATACATGGATAGAGGGCACAGGTTGAATTCTATGGGAAGGGATGATTCTTTTCGTTTTTGGAGGGCAATTGGGGTTGGGTGACTTGCCCGGGGTCACAAGGCTGGGTTTTTGTTTGTGTGTTGGGTGTCTGGGGCCAGATCCGAGCTCGGGCCCTTCTGGCTCCGGCCTGGCACTCTGCTCGCTGCACCACTTAGCCACCCCAAGGAAGGGATGATTCTTAAGGGGTGAAGTCAAGAGGTGAGAGAGGAAAGTGGCAAGAGGAGATGGAGAGAGACAGGGTAGGGTAAACTATCTCATGTAGAAGAGGCAAGGGGAAGTAGTTGCAGGGGAGGGAAAGAATAGGAAGGCAAAAAGGCAAAACCACATTCTCATTGAAGTTGGCTCAAGGAGAGAATCACATACATACTCAATGGAATATCTTACCCTCACTCACTCCCCTGAGTAGGGGAAAGGAGGATGAGGGGGGATGATGGAGGGGAAGGTATTCTAGGGGGAGGGGAGGTTGGAAGTACCCACTCTCAAAGAGGGACAGGATCAAAGTAGGGAATGGACCAGGTGGGAGGTGAGATGGGTGGGAGGGAAATATAAGCAGTCTTTAACAACATATCTACTATGGTAATGTTTTGCATAGCTATACATGTACAACACATACTGAATTGCTTATCTTCTCAGAGGGAGTGGGTGACAAGGGAGGAAGGGAATGGATCTGAAAATTGAAATTTTAAAATTAAATGTTTCATAAGATGTCCAGGTAGTGGGGCTCAGAGATTCACCTTGCACTAATGGCAAAGTCGAGGGGGGTATGGGAGAAGATATGGGAGAGAGCAGATTGGATGAGGGGATATCTAGTGGAACTGCTATTCTGGGGTGGTGGGTAGGGAAAAATGGGGGAAAAATGTAACTCATTATCTAGTGGAAATGAATGATGTAAACCAGAAGTTAATAAAGCATTTGTTTAATTAAGACTTTAGCATTCAAGATCATGGATGTGACCCTGTTGTAGGTACTGGCAAGGTCTAAGATAGGATTACCCTTTTGAAGGGTTGTAGACGGTTTGGACATGGGTATCAAAATGTATATCAAAGTTCCTGAGTATGAAAGGCTGATGTAGAAGGGGGAGAGTAAAACAATGAAACAGGTCGTGAACTACTTTAATATGGAGAGAGAGAGTGACCTAGAATCCATTTGCTTAAATAGCAAGACCAGATGATATAAACAGAGAGAAAGTAAAATAGGAAAGTTTGCGGAGTGCGACTGATCGAAGGTTTTGGAAGTGAGAATGGGGAATGAGATGTGCTCTTCATTTTCTTCCTGGACTAGGGTCTCAAGAGACACAAAAGAAGAAACAAGTTATACTAGAAAGTGTTCAAATGTGCATTTTCTTCTGAAGAGAATAGAATTTCTATAAACAACAGAAGATGGCAATTCTGAATGCAGACAGGAGACAGTATAGTTCAGAGGGAAAGATATAGGATCTGGAGTGATAATTTAAGAGCTGGAATTCTAGCATGCTATTTATTAACTTTGTGATCTTAGGTAAGTCATTGTAGCTAACAGCAAGCATCCTGGAACACCCAGGATAACCTGCTAGCATAGGTTCTTTGATCTGCTTTTCTTAAAGGAAAACAACTTTAAAGGGGTCAATAATCATCTTTTAATTACATTCACTTCTTCAGGAGAAAGGTCAGCACCCTGAACATGGAGAAAATACAGGTAGAGAAATTAGTACAAAGACCAACAGACAGTGTCCAGCTGTCTGAACATAGCATTGTTACTATACACTTTACATACATCACTGGATCGAGGGAACACAGACATCTCAGTAGTCAGGGGTGGGGGAGGCTCTAAACAAATGGCTACTCAGAGTCTCAACCAAGAAATCAAAAGACCCTTCTCATGAGCGAACCCCCAAAGCAAAATACTAACCTCCCAGAATATATAACAAAGACTTAACATCTGATTGGCTAAGTGATGAGGAACTTGAAAATCCTCATGCCCCAGCACTTAATTGGAAATTCCCCATAGCACAGCTTGGTTAGCTTTGGGACAGAGCTCTATGTACCTATTAATGGGCAGGGAAGATCTTTAAGTTCCCTTAACATTACAGTCATTCAGGCCCCACTTCTGTAGATTTCAGTTTTCTCAACTATAAAATTAGGAGTTTGAATGAAGTAACCTCTGAGAAATTTTCAAGCTCTGAATATATGATCATATCATCTTATGACTGCAGAGGAAAAAGTATCAATGGGCAAAGGGCTTTTTGTCTCAAAATGATGCCAACTTTGAATTAAGAATTAGGGGAGCAGGGGAGGCTAGGTGGCGCAGTAAGTAGAGCGCTGGCCCTGGAGTCAGGAGGACCTGAGTTCAGATCCGGCCTCAGACACTTAACACACACAAACAAAAACCTAGCCATGGACCTTGGGCAAGTTACTTAACCCCAATTGCCCTCCAAAAAAAGCAAAAAAAAAAAAAAGAATTAGGGGAGCAGATAGTAGGGGTTTGCCTGCCATAGGAAAGAGGAAAAGCTAGTTCATCCAGAGACCCATGATGAATGTGGAAGGCTCTTCTATTGCTTGCCTTTCCAAGATATGGAAACTGGGGGGAGTTTTGTCCATGGGTCTGGGTTAGTAAATGTCTGGATTACTAGGGCCAGCCTAAACACATAAAAACCTACGTGGCACAAGTTCCATAGTTCCATTCTAAAACGGTGAGAGGAGGTACACTCAAAGCATATTCCCCACATAGACTGTATACTCTAGCGGTCCTTGGAAGTTTTAAGCACTTGATGAGGCAGAGCTACTAATGCCTCTGGCTCCCAGAATCTCCCAGAATCTGGTGATTCTGAATTCTCTGAACAAGCTGCCAGTATGTCTTTTAATGACAAGTTCAGAGCTCTTTCCATTATGCAAGCAGCCTCCTTCAAACTTGTTGATTGATTGATTGATTGATTGATTAGCACCTGGGCCAACCTGAGTTTAAGACTAATCATTGAGTACTTCAGAAAGCCTACCAATAATTCAGCTGTTTGAATAACCATACACTTGCTTGACAAAGAGCTGCTACAACAATTCCTGTTGAGCACCTAATGAGCAGTTCCTTCCTCTGACCAATCAGAGAGCAAGCATGGTCACCTAAACAGAGGACTAGAGGAAACTGGTCCAATTTGTTTGACTATATTAATAGGCTGAATCTTCAGCTGTTTATAACACTATTTATAACACCATTTGAACTGTCTCAGGAAGATTTTGGCAAGATAAGGTTTCAGACTTTTCTTGAGCTGAACTGCCAAGCATTCAAACTCTTGCAGAGAGTAGAACTTCAGTGGGCTGGCCACATGGTTCAAATGACAAATTTGCTTAAACAACTGCTTTACAGAAAACTCACACAAGGCCATAAGAAACAATATAAGGATACACTCAAGGTCTCTCTGAAGAACTTGGGTATCATTTGTGAGACATGGGAGACACAGGCACAGGACCACCCAGTATGGCATGAGGGCATCAAGGAAGGCACTGTGCTCTACAAGAAAAATTGAATAAAAGTAGCTCAAAATAAACAAGAGATGCAGGAAAATGTAGAAATATCTCCATCCCAAATGTTCATACAGACCATTTGTGCCTGACCTGTGGTAGAAGCTTCTGGGTTCATATTGGTCTGATCAGCCACAGTGGGACACATTATCCATTGACCCAGACATCATGATGTTTTTCTGGTACTCTTTGAGAACGAAGGACAAACAACAAGAGGAAGGTCAGAAACTATCAACTACATCATGCCTTTTCCAGTTCCTAGCAACAACCATTATATGGCTAGTGAATCAACAGATACTTCTTGAATTATCATAGATACTATGGGCATGTGCTATTAGCATGTAATGGTAATGGTAGTTTAAAGATCTTCCTTGTCCCTTAATAAGTCTAAGGGAATTTGAAGTCTTTCCCTACTTTAAAGATATACCCTGCCCCCTAATAGGCTGGACTTAATCAAATGGAGTCTGTAGAGGAATAAGTTTGCTCAAGGGTGGAGCAAAGCCCAAAGGAAGCTGGGAGTCAGAGAAGCTAGACTGGAAGGAGGAGAGGACACACCCAAGGGAGACAGGCTTGTGAATAAATGTTGGTTTGTGGGAAGGCTAAAAGATACTGTGGCTCGGGGCGGGGTGGGGCCAAGATGGCAGTGTAGAAGCAGGAAAACTCCCTGCGCTACCCCCATAACCACCTCAAATACCTATAAAATGTGCCTCTAGACAAACTTTAGAGCTACAGAACCCACAAAGTGACAGAGAGAAACAAGTCTCCTGCTGAAGGCAGCCTGGCAGGTTGGCAGGAATTGAATGGAGATCCAAGCCCAGCCCTGCATGAGCCCACGGTTTTAGCCCCAGGGTGCCCCACTAGACTGGGCTGGAGGGACATTGGGAGACTGGATCACCAGCAGCTGTGGTGGTTTCCAGAATTATCAACCCATAAATGCCAAAGACAACGTGAGCAGTCAGTGTGGACTTTGTGGGAATAAGGGATCCAGGAGGTGGTCTGGCCTCTGCTCCCTGGAGGGAGAAGTGGCTGTGAGGCACAGTGGCTGCAGCTGCGTGGCTGCTTCAGAGCTCCTGGCTTGCAGACTGTAGGGGGACCAAGCAACAGTTCTGAGGGGTCATCACTCTTGCTTTAACCTGCTTGGATCTGGATCCCTGTCTAGGGTGGAGGTCCTGGGATACTTGACCAGGTGCTAGAGCCAGTGGAGGCTTCAGAGAGGGCACCCAACTAATAGCTCCAGCAGCTGTGAAAACCCCAGCTATTTCAGACAAAGCTCTCCTCTCTGGAAGCAGAGTTCTACTGTGGCAAAAAGCTCAAAAGTCAAGTAATTGAGTGGCAACATGAGCAAGCAAAGGAAGCAAAACAAGCACAGCAACCTGACTCTAGATTCCTTTTTTGGGGACAAAAAGGATCAAAGCATGGAACAGGAAGAAGACAATGAGGTCAGAACTCCTGCACCAAAAGCTTCCAAGAAAAATACGAACTGGTTACAGGCCATACAGGAGCTTAAGAAGGATTTTGAAAACCAAATAAGAGAAGTAGAGGAAAAATTAGGAAGAGAAATGAGAATGATGCAAGAAAATCATGAAAAGAGGGTCAACAACCTGACTGAAGAAAATAACACCTTAAAAAATAGACTAACTCAAATGGCAAAAAGAGGCTCAAAAAGGCAATGAGGAGAAGAATGCCTTAAAAAGCTGAATTTGCCAGATGGAAAAAGAATCTCAAAAGCTCCCTGAAGAGAATCATTCCTTCAGAATTAGATTGGAGCAAATGGAAGCTAGTGACTTTATGAGAAATCAAGATACTATTAAACAGATCCAAAAGAATAAAAAATAGAAGGCAATGTGAAGTATCTCATGGGAAAAACCACTGACCTGGAAAATAGATCCAGGGGAGATAATTTAAAAATTATTGGGCTACCTGAAAGCCATGATCAAAAAAAGAACCTAGAAATCATCCTTCAAGAAATTCTCAAGGAAAATTGCCCTGATGTTTTAAAACCAGAGGGCAAGGTAGAGGTTGAAAGAATCCACCGATTACCTCTTGAAAAAGATCCCCAAAAATAAAAAAACTCCTAGGAATATTATAGCCAGATTCTGGAGTTCCCAGATCAAGGAGAAAATATTACAAGTAGCCAAGAAGAAACTATTTGAATATTGTGGAAACACAATCAGGAGAACACAGGATCTGGCAGCTTCTACACTGAAGGGCTTGTAATATGTTATTCCAGAGGGCAAAGGAGCTGGGATTAAAACAAAGAATCACCTACCCAGCAAAAATGAGCATCATGTTTCAGGGGAAAATATGGTCATTCAATGAAATAGATGACTTTCAAGCATTCTTGAGGGAAAAAAACCAGAGTTGAATAGAAAATTCGACATTCAGATATAAGAAGCAAGAGAAGCATGAGAAGGTAAATAGGGAAAAGAAATCATAAGGAACTTATCAAAGTTGAACTACTTACATCCCTACATGGAAAAAACGATAATTGTAACCTATGAAACTTTTCTCAGTGTGAGAATAGTTTAAGGGAAAAGAAATGTGTGTGTGTGTGTGTGTGTGTGTGTGTATACATACATACATATGTCTATATAGGAGGGTATATGGGCATATGAATATATATGTGAGTGTGTATATATGTGTGCAGGCATACATAGACAGAGGGCACAGGACCAATTGAATAGGAAGGAATGATACTTAAAAGGTGGAATTGATAGGTGAGAGATGAATATAATGAGAGGAGATGGGGAGAGACAGAATGGGGTAAATTATCCCATATAGAAGAGGCAAGGGAAAACTATTACAATGGAAGGGAAGAACAGGAAGGCAAAAGGGAATGGGTCAACCTTACTCTCACTGAATTTGGCTTAGGGAGGGAATGACATATACACTAAATAGGGTATCTCACCCTACAGGAGAGTAGGGGGAAAGGGGATAAGAGGGGGATGATGGAAGGGAGGGAAGTCTGGGGGGAGTTGGAAGCACCCACTTTTGAAAAGGGACAGGATCAAAGTAAAGAATAGAACAAGTGGGGGTCAGCATAGGATGGAGGGTAATATAGTCAATCTTTCACAATACAACCACTATGGAAATGTTTTGTGTAGCTACACATGTACAACCTATATTGAATTCCTTTTCTTCCCAGTAGGGGTGAGTAATGAAGGAGGAAGGGAAAGAATCTGGAATTCAAAGTTTTAAAATCAAATGTTTAAAAAATATATTATTTTTACATGCAACTGGGAAATAACATGTACAGGCACTGAGGTATGGAGATCCATCTTGCCCTATTGGAAAGTTGGAGGGGGTTTGGGGGAAGATATAGGAGAGAGCAATTGGGGGAGGGGGTATATAGTGAGATCACTGTTTTGGGGTGGGGGTTGGGGAGAGATGGGGAGAAAATCTGTAACTGAAAATCTTATGGAAACGAATGATGTAAACTAAAAATAAACATAAAATTTAATTTAAAAAAGAAGAAGAGGAAGCTAGAGGGTCTCAGGTGGTAGAAGAAAGGGCTGTTGTGAATTTGGCTAGAAAAAGAAGAAAAAAACAAACAAGAGGAAAGTGCACATGTAAAGCCAAGCACAAGTATGACATCAGAATCCACTGATAACCTCCTGAAAAAGATCCCAAAAAGAAAACTCCTAGGAATATTATAGCCAGGTTCCAGAATTCCCAGATCAAGGACAAAATACTACAAGCAGCCAGGAATAAACAATTTCAATACTGTGGAAACACAATCAGAATAGCCCAGTACCTGGCAGCTTCTACACTGAGGGATTGAAGGGCATGGAATATGATATTCCAGAGGGCAAAAGAGCTGGGATTGAAGCCAAGGGTCACCTACCCAGCAAAACTGAGTATTTTGTTTCAGGGGAAAATATGGTCATTCAGTGGAATAGAGGACTTAAAAGCATTCTTGAGGAAAAAACCAGAGTTGAATAGAAAATTTGACATACAGACACAAGAAGCAAGAGATGCTTGAGAAGGTAATCAAGGAAAAGAAATCAAAAGGAACTTATCAAAGTTGAACTATTTACATTCCTACATGGAAAAACAATAAATGTGTCTGATGAAACCTTTCTCATTATGAAAATAATTGAATAAGGGTATACGAGCATATGTTTACAGGTATACATGGATAGAGGGCACAGGTTGAATTTGATGGGAAGGGATGATTCTTAAGGGGTGAAGTCAAGAGGTGAGAGAGGAAAGTGGCAAGAGGAGATGGGGAGAGACAGGGTAGGGTAAACTATCTCATGTAGAAGAGGCAAGGGGAAGTAGTTGCAGGGCAGGGGAAGAACAGGAAGGCAAAAAGGCAAAACCATATTCTCATTGAAGTTGGCTCAAGGAAAGAATCACATACATACTAAATGGGATATCTCACCCTGCAGTTGAGTAGGGGAAAGGGAGATGAGGGTGGGAGGATGGAGGGGAGGGCATTCTGTGGGGAGGGGAGGTTGGAAATACCCACTATCAAAGAGGGACAGGATCGAAGTAGGGAATGGACCAGGTGGGAGGTGAGATGGGTGGGAGGGAAATATAAGCAGTCTTTTACAATATATCTACTATGGTGATATTTTGCATAGCTATACATGTACAACACATACTGAATTGCTTATTTTCTCAGAGGGAGTGGATGACAAGGGTGGAAGGGAATGGATCTGAAAATCGAAGCTTTAAAATTAAATGTTTCATAAGATATCCAGGCATTGGGGCTCAGAGATTCACCTTGCCCTAATGGCAAAGTTGAAGGGGGTATGGGAGAAGATATGGGAGAGAGCAGATTGGATGAGGGGATATCTACTGGGACTGCTATTCTGGGGTGGTGGGTAGGGGAAAAATGGGGAAAAGATTGTAACTCAAAATTTGGTGGAAATGAATGATGTAAACCAGAAGTTAATAAAGCATTTGTTTAATAAAAAAACAGATAGCAGAGGAATGTCATATATGTCAATTGGAAAAGGAATGAACTATTCCTTAGGTAGTAACTGGGTAGATAGTAATGGGAAAAGTTCCAGCTCAAATTTGACAAATAGATTATATTGGTCCCCTACCCCAAGATAAAGGATGTAAATTTATATGTACTTGTGTTGACACCTGTTCAGGTGTACTAGTAGTAGCTTGTCTTTATAAGAATGTGACCCAGAAAAACACCTGTAAAACTCTAGATCTCATGGAACCCCAATGCAGATTCAAAGTGACCATGGCCACATTTCAAAGGTAATGCAATGAATAGATATTGTATATTAAACAAAATAGAATGGATATACTATCCACAAGCATCTGGGTTAACTGAAAGAATGAATGGATTATTGAAAGAACATTTAAGGAAGTTATGTTCTAATAATTCATATCCATATTGGAAAGATAATTTGTTCACTGCTTTTTACATAATTTGAATAATAGGCCGTTGGGAGAAAGTACACCTCTAGCCAAAATGATGACCTCAAATCTGCAAATTAGAAAATAGCAGACACATAAGATCCCAAATATGGAGTATTGAACTGTGAGGCAAGATGTCCCAACCCTGTATCCAGGAACACCTGGTTCAGCAGAATAAGATTTACATTGTTTAGAGAACTTTTGGTTACATAGAAAGAAATAAGAAACATCTTTACTGGAATATGTATGAGAATCCTTAAAAATAATTTTGGGCAGATATTACCTAAATCAGATTTAACAGCTGGAGGAATACATATATTGGCTGGAGTAATAGATTCTAGTTATCAAGGAGAAATTATTGTGACACTACAAAATTTGGGTGAAGAACCCATACAGTTTTATAAAAATTATAGAATAGTTCATGTAAGTATTATTCCTTGTGAAACAATACCCCTTGTGAATACTGAAACCTCCTTCTGAAATACCTATCAGAAGAACTGAAGGGTTTGGTTCTACTAATAGAATAAAATTGGGAGCTACGGTATGGGTAAAGTGAAAGTCAGATGATGATCCAAAGACTGTGGAGATTATAGCACATGAGAAAGACTATATTGTAATTGTTGCTTATTCAGGAGAAGATGATTACCAAATTCTACCCTTAACTCATGTATTCTACCATGAACGAGGGCATGATAATGAGTTCATGGACTCCAGAAGCAGAGCTGACCTCATATTTGTTTCTTTCTTACTTTTTATCTGTTAAACTTGTTTGTGAGATTTGTTTCCTGCAGCCTTAGTACCTTCCACCTGCAGATATCTGATCCCTTAAGCGAATGCTACCCCTTATCTGTGATGTGATGTGCCACCCCTGGACCTGGCATCAACCAATCTCCAGATGCCAGTTAAAAAACTGACCTCTCGAATGGGACCTCTTGGGGCAGGGACAGTTGTATGTCCAATTTCAGCTGGAAGTAGCTGTGGAGAAGAGATCTTTGCCCCAAGATTTTGGGCTCCATTCATTCGAGGGGGGAAAGATGGGGCACTTGTGCCCAAGCCCCCACCCTAAGATATTGTTTTATGTGCTTATTTTCTATTATCCCTGTTATGTTGTTGCAAAATTCTGTTGACACCAGTTACCCCACAAGCCACCCCTAAACTTTCATTGATCTATGTAATAAAATGTATTGTTATTGTATTGTTACTATGTAAGGGTCATGAAAGATCTTAGGACTGAATGTCATGGTAATAGGAATTTGAAGATCTTCCCTGCCTCTTAATAAGCCTAAGGGAATTTGAAGACCTTCCCTGCTTTGAAGATATATCCTGCCCACTAATAGGCTGAATGTAATTACATGGAGCCTGTGGTGGGAAGAGTTTGCTGAAAGGTGAAGCAGAGCCCACAGGGAGCTGGGAGTCAGAGCAGCTAGACTGAAGAGAGGAGAGAACACATCCACGGGAGACAGTAAGGCTTGTGAGTATATGTTAGCTTGTAGGAAGGCTCAAAAGGATGATGTGGCTCTCTATGC
The DNA here is from genome assembly GCA_011680675.1 of Gymnobelideus leadbeateri. Taxonomy (NCBI): domain Eukaryota; kingdom Metazoa; phylum Chordata; class Mammalia; order Diprotodontia; family Petauridae; genus Gymnobelideus; species Gymnobelideus leadbeateri. Next base: position 108,833 of record WOXC01004094.1, read on the forward strand.
CACTATGGCTTATCAACTTCTTTGCTACAATGATGGAATTGGCTTACTGGTTTTGGAATTCAGTTTTCTGGTGTCTGAATAAATGTTTTGCTTCTGTCTTATATATGGAGAGTCTGTTATATTTTGTGATCTAGCACTATGCCAGCATAATTATAGTGACTCCTGGTGCCGTGGCTATTGCATTGATGCTACATAGCATTAGGCACTGTCCCGGGCTTCAGGATGATTATTCTATTATATCTGAGAACTGGTAGACAAATATGTAATCAATAGTATTTAACATGCAAGAAACATTTTTAAATTTTTATTCATTTTGAATTTAAATACAAAAAGAAAAGAAACATTTCCATGCACAACATAAAAAAGGATTCCATATAAAAACAATGAATCTCCATTTCACATTGTTTATTTTTTAAAACTATATAATAAATACTATACATCATTTTCAAAGCTACCCTGCTTTTCTGTGCTTCCTTCTAGTTTTTCTTTTTTTCTCCACTGTACGCTTTTTTTTACCTCCTTCACTACCTCCCCACTGCAAAAAGCATTTATTAAGAGCCTATTTATGCCTGGCACTAACAAAAGTAAAACAGTCCTTGACCTGAAGGAGTTTGCATTCTATTGAAGGAAACAACATGGTTCAGTGGATGGGGGGAAGAGGTGGGCTGAAGTCAGGAAGACTCCAGCCTCAGACACTTATAAGTGACTTGGGCAAGTCATTTAACTTCTGTTTGCCTTAATTTCCTCATCTGTAAAATGGGGACAAAAACAACCCTATCTCCCAGGGTTGTTATGAAGATCAAATGAGATAAAAAGCGCTTAGCACAGTGCCTGACACATCATAAATGTTATATAAATGTTAGCTATTATTATTACCATTTAGAAAAGTGAACCTAAAATACAAAGAGAATAGATACTAAGTAACTTCCAAAGGATGGGACATAAGCAATTGAGTCTAAACATTGAGAAATAAGGTAGGCATCTTAAAGTGTTAGATGCTGAGAGGAGCTTTGAAGGAAGCTAGGTATTCTGAGAAGTGGAGAGGAGGAAATACAATCTAGCCAGGAGTGGGAAACCTGCAGTCTCAAGGCCATGTGTGGCTCTGTAGGTCTGCAATTGTGGCCCCTTGGTTGATCCCCTTAGTAAAAGGATTTGTTCTGTAAAACTTGGACTTGGTTAAAAGTCTGCACCTGAGTACCTCTAAGGCCACATGTGGCCTCGAGGGCTCCCCACTCCTGACTAACGAACAGCTTTGTAAAGGCTGGTAAGAAGATGAAAGATAAAAATACAGGGTTTATCCCCCCAAAACTAGTACATTTTAAAGTTATTAAATCTTATAAAATATATAGAAAATAATAAGTAGACCCGTTATGTTCAGAAAAATAAAATAATGGTTGCAGGGAAGCAGAAAACAGGAAGGAAGGTTGAAAAATGAATGGGATTTACTTCAATACCTTTGTAGAGGTAGAAGGTCCATGAGTGTGATGCATTGTACATATTTTCAGACTTTAATGTAATTGATCACTTTTGCTGCTAATATTCTTTTTTGATGTTATTTAATTAAGCCCCAAAAGTTAATTTTTTAAAATATACAAGGTTTTATTCACCCCCCAGTGGTAAACCATAACCTTAACAGAATGACTAAGTTTTTGTGTAGATCACTATGTCACATTAAAATACAAAAATCCATAAACAAGCAGAAAGTTAACAATGAATGTGTTCTTACTGGAAAATTTTAATCGTTTCCTAGTCTCTTCTCAAATCAAATTTCAAAATGCTTTGTCTCCCAGTTAGTACAAGTCACTCCATTTCTCTAACAAAGTACAGCTAGTGCAGACAGACTTAAATCCATTCAACTACTGGGATGAAAAAATACTTTGGATGGTTCTTCAGAAGGATTTCTCTTTTTCTAAACCAATATTGGTCTGAAATAACAGTTTGGATAATTTTCACTGCTGCAGTTTGGTTGGTTGTTGTCCTTTATTCTCAAAGAGGACCAAAATGACATCATCATGCTAGAGTCAAGTTTCAGTGTGTCTGACTATGGCTGATCTACCACAGATCAGGCATAAATAGGCCGTGTGAACATTTGGGGTGGATTCTCTAAATTTGTGCATCTTGTCCTTCTTCTGAGCTATTTCAATTCTGCTTTGCTCCTAGAGCACAGCACCTTCTTTGATAGGGCACACCATGCTGGATGGTCCTGTGCCAGCATCTCCCATGTCACAAATCAATTCCAAAGTTCTTAAGACAGACCTTGACAATGCTGCTGTATCACTTCTTCTGACCACCATGTGAATGTTTGCCCTCTGTGAGTTCTCCATAAAACAATATTTTTGGCAAGCATAGGTTTTGCATTCCAACAATATGGTCAGTCCATCAGAGTTTCACTCCCTGAAGCAGAGTTTGAATGGTTAGCAGTTTAGTTCGAGAAAGGACCTCAGTGTCTGGTACCTTATCCTGCCAGGTGATCTTCAGAATATTCCTAAGACAATTCAAATGGAAGAGGTTTAGTTTCCTGTTATGGCTCTGGTAGACTGTCCAGGTTTCACAGGCATACAATAATGAGGTCAGCACAATGGTTCTATGGACCTTCAGTTTCATAGTCAGTCTAATACCTCTTCTCTCCCATATTTTTCTTCAGAGCCTCCCAAACACTAAGCTAGCTCTGGAAATGTGTGTGTCAACCTCATTATGAATGTGTACATCCCTGGAAAGTAAACTACCAAGGTAAGTGAACTTATCCACAGCATTCAAAACTTCTCCATTTGCTGTAAGCCATGGTTCTGTGTATGGATGGTTTGGTGGGTGGTGAATCACCTGTGTTTTCTTGATGTTGATTGTCAGGTCAAAATTAGCACAAGCAGCAGATAATCAAACCATATTTTGTTGCATCTTGGCTTCATAGGTTGCATTAAGTACACAATCATCTGCAAACAGAACATCATGCACCAACACTCCCTCGATTTTGGTCTTGGATTGTAACCCTTTCAATTTCAACAACTTACCATCAGTGCGGATGCCGTGTTCATCCTCATTGAAAGCATTTGACAACATGGCTGAAAACACCATGCTAAAAAGCATGGGAGCAAGCACACAGCCTTGTTTCCCTCCATCAGTGACTGGGAAGGCATGAGAGCATTGTCCATTATCCAGAACCAGGACAAGCACGCCGTCATGAAATTAATGTACAGTGCCGATGAACTTCTCCACGCAATCCAATTTTGACATAATTTTCCATAAGCCCTCATGACTGACTGTATCAAAGGCTTTGATCAGATCTACAAATATTGTGTATAGACCTCTGTTCTATTCCTGGCATTTCTCCTGGATTTATCTGGCAGCAAACACCATATTGACTATTCATTGACCCTTTCTGAAGCCACACGGGCTCTCAGGTAAACGACCATCTTCCAAGTGAAGGATCAGTCTTTTAAGGAGGACTCTGGCAAGAATTTTTCCAGCAATAACTAAGAGACTTCCCTGTGATTTTCACAGGACAATCTATTTCCTTTACCTTTATAGATATGGATGATGGAGGCATCCTTGAATTCCTGCCATATAACCCAGAAGATTTCAGATTTTGTATGAGCAATGGACCCCACTCCCCCACCCACCCACACAACTCCCTCTGGAGTTTTCCTGCACTTGTACATTTCAGTTGGAATAAAATCTGCACCAGGTGTTTTGCCACAGGAGAGGAGCCTAATGGCATTCAAAACTTCTTCATTTGGAGCTTAAGCTGGGGAGGGATTGACTTCAACCTGGGGTAAGCAGTTAATCGTTTCAGCATTGATTGATGATGGTCTGTTGAGAAGACTCTGGAAGTGTCCAGCCCATCTCGCTAGGATCAGATCCTTATCACTAATCAACGTGGTTCCATCAGCACTGAATGGCTGAGATGCACCATAGGTCTTTGGTCCATAAATAGCCTTCAGAGTATCATAAAAGTGCTTTAGATTACTGCCATCAGCATAAAACTGAATTTCATCTGCCTTCTTACTGAGCCAAGAATTCCGCATCTCTCTTCATAAAATCCTTGTTTGACCTCACGAGGGTTCATCATAGTGAAAGCATAGGCCCTAAGGATGATGGCATGGAGTTTTCATGCAAGTGGCAATCACATTGTCACAAATCTGTCATTCACTCCTTTTGGTAGGCATACAAGGCTTGTTAACTAGATTAGTTTTAAATGCCATACCTACACCAGCTTCATGGTGCTCCCCTTTACTGTAGCCACTCCATAAAAATGTGTATGCCAGCTCCGACGTCTGTAAGCTGGCCTTCATTTGCCAGCCTTTTTTCACTCAGGGCTGCTATTTGGATGAGATATCTGTTGAGATCTCTTGCAATATGAGCTGTTTGTCTTTCAGGTCTATGGGAATTTGCGTTGTCTATAAGTGTGCACACTTTCCACGTACTGATAGTGAGTGGACTCATCTTTGCAGAAGTTTTTGAACATTTTGGGGGGTTTCAAGTGCAGGGTGGGATCCCCACCTGCCTTGGTAATTAGGCCAGGGTTGGGTAAGCAGACAATTTTTAGGGTACCTTTTCTAGCCCCTTCCTCACAACAGAAGGTGAGCGGTGTGATCCTTAAAAGGCTGCTCTGAGCCAGGAGCTGCCAAATCCCACTGGAGTTTCCAGTGAAGAAACGACCCTATGGCCTGGGCTGCCTGTGTGCCCGGTTGTGACTAAAGCTCCTAGTGTATTTGCACCTGCTGCTTTGTCACTTGCCTGCTTCCTGGGACTTTGAGATAGGTGTAATGGTGAAATGGTATGGGTGATGTCTTTTGATTTGAGCATAAATTGAATTTAAGTGAGGCAGAGTTGCACAAAGTCCTTGGCCTTGCTGTCTCTTCCAGAGTCATCGCAGTCCAGTGGCAGGACAGTCAAGGTGATGGCTCAAGATGCAGTGACATCTTCAATGCCCCACCAAGCTCTAAGCACTCCACAGTTCCTGTTTCAGCTGCCTTCATGACTGTTGGAACAAATTGTTCTTATGTGCCCATTCTGCTGGGGGCAGCCTTCCCATGCTTGAGGTAGTTACCTCCCTACCTCACCAATGAGTTTGAGACCCCTCTATTGCCCTCAACTTGGTTTAGCCCATCCGCTGAAATGGTTTACCTGGTGAAATCTCTGGGCATGCTCCAGCTTCTTGGAGTCACAGGTGAGAGTTGGGTGGATCAGGTGGACACCAGAAGTGGAAAATGCCCACAAAAGGGCTCAGCAGCTCTCATAGTGGAGGTACTGGTCTTCCATGAGCATACCCTCCACCCCTGGGAAATGATGTGGACATATTTTGAGTTTGCAAACTATAGGAGAAGAGGGAATTCACGCGTATGGCCTCTCTTTTCTAAGTAAGATCTGATGAGAAGGGGGGGGTGAGGAGGAGGGGCATACAGGAGCCTAAGGAAAAATGAGACAATCTGGAACAGTCTCCCGTTCTCTTCATTCTTAGCTCCAAGTGGCCCCACCCTAAGGAACTATTTTTGATGTCTAAAAGGAACAGAATTGGTGCAACCACAGGAAAAAAAAAAGGATCCACAACAATCAGTCTGACCTTTGGTCAAAACACTCTATTCCAAATACTTGAGGGAAAGGATTAAGTCTTTGGTATTAAGTGACTCAGAATCAAAAGGGCCAGGAGACCATGTTCTGGCTTTAGCACCAAATAAGATATGGAACAACTTATTTTAACTACTTGTGAGGGGACACATGGGCCACTCGTGTACTCTGGAATTTCTGAGTGAGGTTTATGAAATGCTTTCTGCTGCTTGGCCGACAAACGCAAGCTGAAATGTCTGTGTGCTCAAGATGTGTGGTTGCATGTGTGCCACTGTTTATCTGTTTGCAAAAATATGCCATATGCTGACTATATAGCATATGGTGTACTATATGGGGGATCAAGCAAAGAAAGGGAAAGGGAACACACAGCAAAGGAAAAGTAGAGCGAGTGAAAGAGAAGAGACAATAGAGAATATGGGGAGCCAAAGAGGCCTGAGGCAGGACTTCAGATAACTACCCTGATATCAGTGGAGCTGAACAACAAAGACCTCTTCGAGATGCGACTTTTCACTAAGTCAGCTCCGGAGTTCTTTTTGATATGGGTTACACTTATAAGGATGGTATTTGAGTTCTGAGGCCAACAGGCTCTGCCCCAAGACATATGTGATTCTGCACTCACGTATCTTTGGGTGGCCAGCTCTAAACGTGTTGACTTTTGAGGACTGCACTTCAGCCTTGAAGTCTGCTCTCAAATGTACCCATTTATGACTGCGGCTGCATTAGCAGGTACCTGAGGCCTAGATCAAAGGGCTTACTCTAAGACTTGAGTCTCCTAGATAAGAAATCCTTATCAAATTATCTATTCCATGCTACTTCCAGGATATAACAGACTAAGGTAATGATTAGAAAACTTGAGTCCCCTTCCTTTGTCTCCTTGCTCTATAAAAACCTTGTCCTGAGGATCAATAAATGGAGTTCATGGTTCTTCCTTGAGCTACCCACATGGCCTGGTCATTTCTTATTCATGTCTCCGAATCATGCTAAGTGCTGGACACTGAGCAGCCCACTGCAGAGAGAAAATCAAATCCCCAAACAGAGACTGAAAATGTGGGATTTTTAGAGTGGAATGAAACTTTGAGAACATCTAGTTCAGCCCCATGGGAGCACCTGGGTGGTGCAGTGGATAGAGTGTCAGGCCTGGAGTCAGGAAGTCATCTTCATGAGTTTCAAATATCCTCAGACACTTACTAGCTATGTGACCCTGGCTAAGTCACTTAACCCTGTTTGCCTTAGTTTCCTTATTTGTAAAATTATCTGGAGAAGGAAATAGCAAATCACTGAAGGGTCTTTGCCAAGAAACCCTAAATGGGGTCGTGAAGAGTCTGAAACGATTCAATAAGTTCAATCCCATTCTTTATATAGATTAGGAAACTGAAACTCGTGTAGTTTAAATGGTTTACCATGGTGACACAGCCATTCGGTGGCAGGAACTAAAGGAACTTTCTGATTCCCAGTCCTCTGTCCTTTCCACCTTAAGAGAAATGCCTCTTTAAGAGAAATCACAGAAAAAGAAGGGGTGGGAGACAGATATAGATCCCTTCTCTTTCTCCAGGGCCTGGTATAACACCTGTCCCAGCATGGGTTGGCATCTACATTGCTGGAGGGAGCTCTCAAACAAAGGAGATCACATGTCCACTTGAGTACTTGTGTATTTTGAGTATACAAAGCTGTGTGCTTTATACTCCTGCACAACCTGTCCTCTTTCTCTGGATTTTGTCTAAGTCAGTCAGACAAAAAACTTTTATTAGCCAACTATATTCCAGGTGCCATGCTTTCTTGCATTCTTGATTACTAGTTTCTGACCAGGTTCTTTCCTTTAACCTATATTCTGCTCAGATATTTTATTTCACCTTGTCCCATGGCTCAATTTCTATCTATTCCCATACCTTTGCTATCTCCGAATGCCTCAGCTACTGATCCTAACACCCACCATCCAATGCCTCTCAGGAGAGAGCTGTATTCAAGTTCTGCCTCTGATGTGAGCTATATGACAAATTACTTAACTTTCTTTGTTCCTCAGTTTCATCATCTACAAAATGAGGACAATATGGGGCTTAGGAATGCTCAAGACCACAAAATACAGACATGCTGTATCCTGCCAAGCCTTCAGCCAAAGTAAAGCAAAGCTTATTATTAAAGACTAGCCATATTGGGTAGACTCTTAAGGACCCTGAATATTTGTGACACATATTGACAAGCAGGCCAGAACAATCTGACACAGACTGGGTCTGAGTTAGACTGAATTTGAGTCACTTCATGGAGGCAAGATGGATCTTATATACAAAGAGACTATGGGAGGGATCTAGGGGTGGTCTGGGGGGAATTTGGGGGAGGGTCTTGAGAAGGAGTCTAAGGAGGATCTTGATGGGACTGAGGTCAGAAACAAGAGAATGGGATTTTGTTGGGATCAAGGGTGGGAAATAGCTGGAGGCAATCCAAAGGTAACAGTCAATGGAGGGCTAGGCTAGTTTAAGGGTAACAGATTTGGTCATATATATATTTTGATTGGATCAAGTGTGGGAGGTAGCTGAAGGCTACCTGGAGATAACAGATAGTGGAAGGCTTTTAACCTCTGGGGAACCCCAGGTCAAGTGGGAAGATTCAAGGAGTTCCCAGAGCCTGTACCCCATCAATACCTGTAATACTAATTGCACAGAGCTCCTGTGAAAATAAAACATGACATCTATCCTAAAGTTTTGGGGTGGTGGGGTTAGGATCTACCACTCCCTCTTGTGGGGGGTCAAGCCGTTCCACATAGCCACTCTTTTGTTCCCTCCCCACTGCAATAGCCAGTCTTCTTTTACACCAGGCAGAGGGAAGCTATGGGAAAGGAAGAGGTCAAAACCAGCCAACTAGTGAAGGGCTTCCACCCGGCCAAACTGCTGACTCATTTATTGCCTTGAGAGAGATCTGGGAATGAGTCTCTCTCTCTCTGTTCAGTGATGTTATTAAAAACATCAACAGCAACAACAAAGCAATAATTCTCTTTCCACAGCTTTGAGCCCCCAGAAAAACTGCTTTGGCAAAATATACTCCACTATAAAATCTGTCTTTCCTCTCCCAAGGGATCCCTTATGGCCCCCGCCTCTACTGCCTTTGAGCTGGGACTCTGGATGAGCACATTTATCATCCTTAAAAGATAAGATAAACACCTCTTAAGAAATAGGAAATAGGCAATTGAAGTCTCAGGAAAGAGAGGAAGGGGAGAAAGAAGGTTTGCAGTACAGTGGGGATGTTGAGGAGTTAGGAGCACAAGGGCCGATTCAGTGGCACATACACCCCACTATACTGTCTGCTCTGTCTTTCTGAAGAACTTTGGAATCAATTGCCTGACATAAGAGACTAGACACTGGCAAAGGACTGCCCAGCATGGAGTTTCTGCATCAAAGAAAGCACCATGCTCTATAAGCAAAGCAGGACTGCAGAAACTCAAAAGAAAAGTCAGATGCACAAATTTAGAGACATCTCCACCCCAAATGTTCATGTGGACTATTTGTGCCCAACCTGTGGCGTTGTCCTCCAGGCTTACATTGGTCTGATCAGCTGAAGTCAGACACACTATACCTTGACTCCAAAATACTAATGTCATTTTGGTCCTCCTCAAGAACAAAGGGCAACAACCAGCCAACTAGCCTTCTGTTTCATTGTTCTGTTCACTTATACGGCTGTAATCCTGGATCTAGCACTGAGGATCTCAGGACCAGGAGTAGCTCTGGCTCTCTCTTTCCCCCCAGTAGCCTATGGCACTCTCCCTTCCATGCACTGGCTCTGCCGTCTTGCTTCTGTCTTTGCACACTCACCCTAGTAGACAGTCTTCTCTTGCTTGGTTCCCACTCCCCTGCTCCATTAGGATGAGAGAGACTAGCTTGGTAATCAAATTTCAGTCCTGCACTTTCCCTTCAGTCCCAAGGTCAGAGTCGCTCCCCAGTGATGCCAAAATAGCACTACATTTACAAAGTGCTATGCAAACCTTAAAGCACTATGGGAAGGTCAGTTTTTATGACTATTTTCCCTGCTGAACATTTTGAACAAATTTTAATGGAACAACTTATATATTATCATAAAATAATTACCTCATAATTTCTTTAATATTTGTGAAGCTTAGACATTTAAATTTTTTATCCTCTAAAGCAGGGAAGTGCATTGCCCTTTTGTTTCCATACTTCCCATACCTTAACCCTTCTTCTCTACCCACCTGTATCTCTAGGGAAATGCCATAAGCACATAGGGATAAGGTTAGGGATGGGGATAGAGTAAGGAGTATAGGGTTAAGCATAGGGCTAGGGTTGGGGGTAGGGATAAAGATAAGGTTAGGGTCATGGAGAGGGAAAGAATGAGGAATGGGGAGAAGGATGGGGAGAGGGATAGGAACAGCATCAGAGACAGGGGTATGAATAGGCTCTGGTATATTGTAAGGGATAAGGACAGGATCTGGAGCATTGTTAGGGTTCGAGATAGGGACATAGGTATAGGGACACACTTTAGGATAGGGACTGAACCTATGATCTCCTTGGCAACTCTAGGTGATCCTCTGCCAATTCAGATCTTTATGATTTATAACTTTAGAGCACTGAGAAGCTTTGTGACCAGCCCAGGTTCACAAGGCAGTATTTGAACTAAAGCTTTCCTGGCCTAAGAGAAGTTAAATGACTTCCAAGGTCACACAGGTAGTAAGTAACAGTGTCAATATTTGAACTCAGGTCCTCAGACTCCGTATCCTGTGCTCTTTATGAAAGTCCTGAAGTGAATAACAGAGGAAAGATTTCTTGAAAAAAAATGTTGAGTAGAGGACAAGAGGTTTTCATAGTCACCCTGAGATAGCAGAAGTGTATGGAATACATAAATATATATATATATGTATGTATATATGATATATGTTATAAGATATGGTCAATGATGATAATAGCTAGTATTTATATAGCATTCTAAAGTTTGCAAGGCCCTTCATAAATGTTATATATTATCCTCATAACAACCCTGGGAGGCAAGAGCTGTTATTATCCTCTTTTTCAGATGGGGAAACTGAGGTAGGCAGAGGTTTAATGGACTTGCCCAAGGTCACACAGTTGATAACTGTCTGAGACTAGATTTGAACTGGTCTTGTAACTCCGGGGCCAGTGCTCTATCCCCTGCTCCACCTACCTGCCTCAGTGAATCCTGACTATAGGGAAAATAAAACCTCTCAGAAACTCAACATTCTCTGTAGGTGATACAAAGCTTGTATTAACAATGGTGCCAAATTTATCAGCCTAAGAAAGTGACACCCAACCACACTAGTCATTTTAGCTATTATTTGGGAGAGTCTATTAACAATCCACTCATTTTCTCTGCACCAAGACAACCATTGAAATTCATCCTCCTGTGATATGTTAGTATTAGTTGTACTTATATATGAGATGACAAGTTTTTCACTTGTGATCTAATACCAGGGTGTTTAACTTAGAGGAGAGGAACCTCCACTTGTTTCCAGCTCATTCTCTTGTCTTAGAAATTTAATCTTAATTTTTCCCCATAATCAATTTCCTCCCTATTTTCCCCCCATAAAATGGGGCAATTATGAAAGTGGGTGTGAGGGTTATATAATTAACTTCTGTTAGCACAGAAAGAGAGGTAGGGGGATAGAAGGTAGAAAGAACTAAGCTCAAATTCCACTTGTTACTAGCTGTGTGTCCACAGGCAAGTCACTTAAATTCTCTAGGCCTCAGCCATTCTCTAGCACTATAAATTACAAGGAGGCTATGACCAGTCAGGTGACTTAGATCCCCAAAGGAGATTATTTACTCCCCTTCAGCTTTAGGCCCTTGAGACTGCTTTAAAATAGAAGAAAAATATCACGAATGACATAGTAACTATTTCAGAAAGCACACATGAAATTTGACTAGCATTAAGAAAGGAACAAATATAATGCTGGGTAGATTTAGAAAGAGCAAAAGTGAAAAGGAAAAAAAAGAATGTAAAGAATTTCATCAGTCTCAAATCCATGTAAATTCACATAACAATAGCCCCAGCACCTACTGTGTGCTTTGTAAAATGGGGGAGAGGGGGGAGGGGAGAGAAGAGAGAGATAAAGTTTAGATAAAGCAGTCCTTGTTCTCTTAGTCTGGTGTCCCTTTTGAATAATGACAGCTGCTGGAAACCTAATCTCTCCAGCCCAAGATGCCAAGCCTGCTCCTCTGCTTTCTCTCTACAGAGGAATGTGCTGGAGCCAGCTGAAAAGGCCTTATAAGAACTAATTTACAACTAAGAAGTAGGCAATTGTACAAATCAAGGATTGATTAATTGTTCTGTTGATTTTCTAGACTCTAGACTTAAGAAAGTGTTAATAATGAAGTATGTTACAATGTACTTTTTTTCCCCTCAAGAGCCTGGTTGTTAAACATTTAACAGCACATCCCTGAATGTACTTCTTCAATAAAAAAATGATCTAGGTCATTCATTATCATTATAGCTCTCTTGTGTGAATTTTTACGCTTATTCTTCTGTCGTATTAGTCATAACCAACTCTTCATGACCAATTATTGTTTAGCCTTATCTGACCTAACCTACACTGGTACATTTGTAAGAATCTTCTGTTCCTATGCTTTGTCTACCTCAGAATAAAACCACAGGGCTTTAACTAGTTGTGTGACTTTGGGCAAGTCACGTAACCTCTATGTCTGCTTTAGTTTCCACATCCGTAAAATGAAGTTAATGAAGCCCCTATTTCCCAGGGTTGTGATGAAAATCAAATGAGACATTTGTGAAGCAATTCGCAAACCTTAAATCAGTACATAAATGCTAATTATTAAGAGTACAATGAAAGAAGGGGGCTGGGGGAAGAAGGGTGGTAAACCAGAGGCAAAGTCTGAGATTCAGGAATTAAGGACTGGGTAACAGAAAAGCAACAGGAATAATTATAATTGGATGCACTCAGGACTCTTTGGGCACATATAAGGTGAAGCTCAGCCTAGTATTTTTGGGTCTTGACCCCCAGCTTCTAAAGAGCCCCCATTACCCTTGCTGCTCTCTTCTAGCATACATAAGAAGCATGAATGTGGCCAGGTGGCATAGGGGATAGAGCACTAGACTTGGAGTCAGAGACATCTGAATCTGAGTCCTGCCTCAGCCATTTACTATGGAGGCAGTTGGTGGCACAGTGGGAAGACTGCTTTGCCTGGAGTCAAAGAAGTCTAGTCAGTCTCAGACATTTACTAGCAATGTGATCCTGTCATTCAACTTCTCTTTGTCTCAGTTTCCTTAACTGTAAAATGGTAGCATCTACTCTATAGGGTTGTTGTGAAGATTGAAAGAGATAATGCTTGTAAAAAGCACTTAGCACAGTGTCTGTAGTAGGTGCCATTATAAATGATCACTCTCTTCCTTCCCCACCCTCTCCTCACTGGATATGTAACCCTCAGCAAGACACTTAACATTTCCAAGCCTCAACTGCCTCACCTGTAAAATAAGAGAATTGGACTTGGTAATCTCTAAGGCCCCTTCTGTACCTAAATCTGTGATTCAAAGAAACCACATGAGAGTGGACAGGACACAACCCAGGGGAGTAATGGTGGCATCCACACAAGGTCTCACCTTTAGGCTTTGTAGAGGTATTGGTTTGGGCATCTATGCTTGCCATGCTATTATTACAGGCTAGTAACAACTCCATAGTAAATTCCCCAGATCATTCCTGTATCTACTTCTATCTATCAAGTAGTCCAGGAAAGGGTTGTGTTGTTGTTGTGTGTATTGTGTTTGTCCTTTGTTCTCTCGAAGAGGACCATGACATCAGGGAATGATGGCATGACTTGCAGTTGACTTTGATTTCAGTGAGGGAGGGCTGTGCAAGGTCACCAGCCTCACTTTCTCCTCCAGAGCCATCTGGGTCCAGTGGCCAGATATTCATCAGGACAACTGGAGATGGCCCAGGATGCAATGGGTAGCATGCAAACAATAAAGCCACCATGAAGAGGTACATTCAATTCAATTCAACAATATTTATTAAATCCCTATGATGAAAGAGACACCATGCTAGGCACTGTATCTCCTGGGACGTGGTTCCCTACTTTCCCTTCACACACACACACACACACACACACACACACACACACACACACACACACTAATGGACTTCTCCCACCCCATAATTTAAGAACTACGTATGGCTTCCTCATGTTTGGGAATTTTTAACAGAAAACCTTCATAATGTTCAGAGAAAAAAAATTGGAAAGGAGAAATGCCATTTTGACTTTTGATCCCATTTTGACTTTTGATCTTTCTATACTCTGCATTACTACTCCCAAGAGCATCACCAGAAGATAAATAGTACCTACCTCAGAAGGAAATTGGTTCCTCACTCACCCGAACTATTCCAGTTCAAAGGGGAATCAGTGCAAAACACTACACTCTTTATCAGCAATAGCAGAGGAGAGAAAATTGTTTAAAAGACACAATGGGTCACATCCACTGCCTTCAGCTCTATCCCACCCACTCTCATTTCATAGCTTGACAGATTTAGAGCTATAAGGGACTTCAGAGAAGACCCTGTCCAAACCCCCCATTTCACAGATGAATAAATTGAGTCTTGGTAAGGTGACTTACTAGGGTAAAATACAAAAGGGAGGCTCTGAATCCTCCACTTTTTGACTTGAAGTCAAGCGCTCCATCCACTGTTACTCATATTACCTCCAATTAAACAGTTTGCGAACACACTCTCCATCTCTTTGCCACTATCGTTCTTCCTGAGGTATCTTTGACCTTTTACCTTTCTGTGTAAGGGGGTGATTACTACCCTGTCATCTGCTTACCTCATAGGGACATTACAAGAACTGAAATTAGGTCCAAGGTCTTTGCAAACATAAGATAGCTACGGTTTCAAGATGCTGTTGAATATTAATATCCATACTAAAAGACAAGAAATGATGCCCAGGGCTATACTGATGCACAGTACACATAGCTCCCACAATACTCATGCCATCAGAAAGGCTGCCAGCCATGGCTCCTACCCACCACTGAAGCCCACCCAGTCTCTCTAGTCTTCTCTTTGGGCTAGACCTTTCACTGATGCCACCAGTATCCCCCTCGATTCTATCTTGTCCACTCTCACCGGGTTTCCCAGAACCATAGATTTAGATCTTAAAGAGATCTTAGAAGTTATCAAGTCCAGTTCTCTCACTTTACAGATGAGGCGATTGGGGCTCAGAAACATTCTTGGTCTTGCTCTCAGTTATCTATCTAGTGGGGAGGGTGGGAAAGGGAGAGGAATAATAAATATAAATACAGCACCTACTATGTGTCAGGTACATAGGGGCAGCTAGGTACCACAAAGCCTGGAATCAGGAAGTCTTATCTTCCCGAGTTCAAATCCAGTCCCAGACACTAGCTGTGTGAGCCTGAGCAGGTCACGTAACCCTGTTTGCCTCCAGTTTCCATCTGTAAAATGAGCTGAAAATGGCAAATTAGTTCAGTATTTTTACCAAGAAAACCCCAAATGGGGTGGCGAAGAGCTGAACATTGAACATGTACCAGGCACTATGCTAAGTGCTTTTTACAAATATGATCTCATTGGATGCTCACAACAATCTTGCAGGCTAGATACTAATATTATCTCTATTTGACAGTTGGAGAAATAGATTTCAGCCTAACATCACCACAGAGTTCATCCACTCCCCCTATTAAGCAGGCAAGGATCAGAAGAGAACTACTTAGTGCAGGAACACTAGCTGTTCCAAACACATCCTGAAGAGGGCAGCATGCATAACAGGGACTCCCCATAGTTGGGCTAGATCGCCCTACAGAAGGGAATCCTTCAGCCATTCAGCTTCATCCCCCTGCCCCCCCCCACTCCCTACCCAGCACTGAATAGCTGTAATCCCTTTGATTTTACTGGTATTGGATACTCCAGGGATGAGGAACTTCCCTCTACCATTGAAGGTCAACATCTGTTCTACAAATTAGAGTTTTAGTGTTACCTAGAATAATGGTCAGCTTTCTTGATCACTCACTCCATCAGTTAAATAAGTAAATAGATGACAAGACAGATATATAGATGAATGAATAAATGGAAAGATAAATAAATAAATGAAAAATTGAGGATGTACCCCCAATATGTGTATATTTACTTATGCATAAATTAAATGCATGTGCTACTCTACTAATGATTATGTACATGATAAAACTTCACAAAAATAGACATTAAAAAGGTAAGATAAGAAAAAATTTTAAACAGGTAAGATAAGGATAAAATAATATTTGATCCTAGAGTGTATGGAGAGTCATTGAAGTTAATTAAGTAGGAGGGCAACATGGTCAAACTTTCACTTTAGCAAAAACACTGGCAGCTGAGGGTAGAATAGATTGAAATGGGGGAAACAGGAGGCAGGGAGACCAATTAGGAGGCTACTGCAATAGTATACTGCCAGTATATGTCAGAGGTGAGACTTAAGCCTAGGTCTTCCTGCTCCTTCAGACAACTATGCACTAAGCCATGCTGCCTCTCTTGTATACAATTATACAGAATGTTTACAAAGCAAAGACATGGCAGTCTTGGGAGGTTGGGCACTGAGCGCTGGGGATACAGAAAGGCTTTATTGACCTCTTCCAGAGAAGGCTTTCACGCCACCGTTGCAGCCATGTCTCTTGTAATCCCCGAGAAGTTCCAGCATGTTTTGAGAGTGCTCAACACCAACATTGATAGAAGGCGGAAAATAGCTTTTACCATCACAGCCATCAAGGGTGTAGGTCAAAGATATGCTCATGCAGTACTGAGGAAGGCAGACACTGACCTCACCAAGAGGGCTGCTGAGCTCACTGAAGATGAGGTGGAGCGAGTGATCACCATCATGCAGAATCCCCGGCAATACAAGATTCCAGACTGGTTCCTTAACAGACAGAAGGATGTAAAAGATGGAAAATATAGCCAGGTTCTGGCCAACAGTCTGGACAATAAGCTTCATGAAGATCTGGAGCGACTGAAGAAGATTCGGGCACATCATGGGCTTCGGCATTTCTGGGGCCTCTGAGTCTGAGGGCAGCACACCAAGACCACGGGCCGCAGGGGTCGCACTGTGGGTGTGTCTAAGAAGAAGTAAAGGACCTCCCTGGCCTTGTCTGTTAATAAATAGTTTA
The DNA here is from genome assembly GCA_011680675.1 of Gymnobelideus leadbeateri. Classification (NCBI taxonomy): domain Eukaryota; kingdom Metazoa; phylum Chordata; class Mammalia; order Diprotodontia; family Petauridae; genus Gymnobelideus; species Gymnobelideus leadbeateri. The sequence goes on from WOXC01004094.1 coordinate 125,501, forward strand.
TAACAAAAAAGAAAGAAAGAAAGAAAGAAAGAAAGAAAGAAAGAAAGAAAGAAAGAAAGAAAGAGAGAAAGAAAGAGAGAAAGAAAGAGAGAAAGAAAGAGAGAAAGAAAGAAAGGCTTTATTTTTTTTTATACACAAAAATATTTATAGTAGCACTTTTTGTTGTAGAAAGAACTCAAAAACAAAGTGGGCACCTATCAGTTGGGAATCAAATTATAGTTGAATGGAAGGGGGACATCATTGTACTGCATAAAAACAAAAAATTATGAAAGAGATGGTTTCAGAGAAAATTGAGATGAATTGATGCAGAATGAAGTGATCAGAACCAGGACAATAATGTTTACAATGACTACAACATTGTAAAGGAAAGGAATTCTGAAAGGCTTAAAAACTATGATCAATATAATGATCAATCATGACTCTTGAAGAATGATAATTAAGCATACTTTCCACTTCTTGGCAGAAAGGGAAAGAACTAGAGGTGCTAAATCAGACATTCATTTTCAGACAGATAATACATGGATTTCTTTTGTTGGACTATACTTATTTATAAGAGAAGGCATTTTTTGGCAGGAAGGGAGAATTATTAAAGATAGGGTGGATTATCTAAAATGATAAGAAAAGAAAGAGTATTAGTTAAATAATGAACTTTTTTTTTTCCTTTTTGGAGGGCAATTGGGGTTAAGTGACTTGGATAGTAAGTGTGTCAAGCTTCTGAGGCCAGATTTGAACTCAGGTCCTCCTGACTCCAGGGCCAGTGCTCTGTTCACTGAACCACCTAGCTGCCCCCCATATATAATCTTTTTTTTTACACACATATTCACATATGTATTTATATGACTACACACCCTTCTTCCATTATTTTCATAGTGAGAAAGATATCATCACTCACAGTTATTGCTTTTCCATATAGGAATGTAAATAATTCAACTTTGATAAGTTCCTTTTGATTTCTTTTCCCTGATTACCTTCTCAGGCATCTCTTCCTTCTTGTGTCTGGATGACAAATTTTCTATTCAATTCTGGTTTTTTCCTCAAGAATGCTTGAAAGTCCTCTATTCCACTGAATGACCATATTTTCCCCTGAAACAAAATACTCAGTTTTGCTGGGTAGGTGACCCTTGGGTTCATTCCCAGCTCTTTTGCCCTCTGGAATATCATATTCCATGCCCTTCAATCCCTCAGTGTAGAAGCTGCCAGGTCCTGGGCTATTCTGATTGTGTTTCCACAATATTGAAATGGTTTCTTCCTGGCTGCTTGTAGTATTTTCTCCTTGATCTGGGGATTCTGGAACCTGGCTATAATATTCCTGGGAGTTTTCTTTTTGGGATCTTTTTCAGGAGGTGATCTGTGGATTCTTTCAACCTCTATTTTGCCCTCTGGATCTAAAACATCAGGGCAATTTTCCTTGGGAATTTCTTGAAGGGTGATTTCTAGGTTCTTTCTTTGATCATGGCTTTCAGGTAGTCCAATAATTTTTAAATTGTCTCTCCTGGATCTATTTTCCAGGTCAGTGGTTTTTCCCATGAGATATTTCACATTGCCTTCTAATCTTTCATTTGTTTGGATCTGCTTAACAGCATCTTGATTTCTCATAAAGTCATTAGCTTCCATTTGCTCCAGTCTAACTCTGAAGGAATGAATCTCCTCAGTGAACTTTTGAGATTCTTTTTCCATCTGGCAAATTCGACTTTTTAAGGCATTCTTCTCCTCATTGCCCTTTTGGGCCTCCTTTGCCATTTGAGCTAGTCTATTTTTTAAGGTGTTGTTTTCCTCAGTCAGGCTGTTGACCCTCATTTCATACTTTTCCTGCATCCTTCTCATTTCTCTTTCCAATTTTTCCTCCACTTCTCTTATTTGATTTTTAAAGTCCTTCTTAAGGTCCTCTATGGCCTGCAACCCGCTCATGTTTTCCCCTGGGGCTTTTGGAGCAGGACTTCTGACCTCACAGTCCTTTTCTCGCTCTGTGCCCCCAAAATAGGAGTCTAGGGTTGCATTTTCTGTTTCCTTTGCCTTGGCATGTTGCCACTTAATTACTTGACTTTTGGGCTTGTTGCCACACTATGGCTTTAAGGCCAGATAGAGGAATTTTCGTCCCGAACGTGTGGGGGGCAACTTCCGTTTCTGGCAAGCTGTAAACCCACCCACGACTTCCACCCTAGATCACAATCCAGATCCAGGGAGGTTAAAGCAAGAGCGATTACCCCCCAAGACTGATCGCTGGATCTCCCTACAGTTAGTATGCAGGCCAGGAGCTGGAGCTGCGTCTGAAAACTACAAAATGGCGTGTCTCCTCAGTGGCTTCTAGCCCCCAGGGGAGGGAGCCGACGCATTCCCCAAATACAGGTCCGAAAGTCCATAGGACACTAACCTCTTACTTTGTCCTAGGCATGTCTATGTTGATAATTCTGGAGTTGCCACAGATGCTGGTGTTCTGGGATTCCTCTAGCCGGCTGCTGGCCCTGCCGCCCTGGAGCTAAAACCTCGGCTCACAGGGACCTGGGCTCCACTCGGCTCCACTCCCTGTGCTCTGACCGCTGCGCTGGTCCTTCCTGCAGGGCTGCTGGGCTGTCCTCAGCGGGAGGTTAGTTCTCTGTGTGGTTCCGTGGGTGCTGGGGCTCCAGAAGTTGTTCAGAGCCCCCTTTTACATAGTTTGGGGGGAATCTGGGGGCAGAGTGGCTTGGATGAGCTGTTTCTACTCCGCCATCTTGGCTCTGTCCCCCGAAAGAAAGGCTTTATTGAGAAATTGGTGGATGAGCTGAGTCCTAAAGGAAATGAGGGATTCCAAGACAGGTAATAAGGAGGGAGCATATTCTAGGCATGGATATCAGCTGGTCCAAAAGCAAGGAAATGGGAGAGAAAATGCCATGTGGGAGAACAGAGAGAAGACCAGGCTGGCTAGATCGTAGAGAGTAAGAAGAGGAGTGATGCAGAAATAAAGGTGAGAACTAGGTGTAAAAGGCTTAAAATGACAACCAGCAGAGTTTATATTTTATCCTACAGATGAGGTTCTTACCTAGAGTCTGTGAATTTGTTTTTTTTTTAAATGTGCATTTTGATAACCGTATTTCTATATAACGTTTTCCTTTGTAATTCTTTTCTTGTTGTTGTTGTTGTTATATCTGACTATTTGTGACCCCATTTGGGGTTTTCTTGGCAAAAACACTGGAATGGCAAAAATACTGGTTTGCCATTTCCTTCTCCAGTTCATTTTACAGATGAGGAACTGAGGCAAACAGGGTTAAGTGACTTGCCCAGGGTCATACAGCTAGTAAGTGTCTGAGGACAGATTTGAATTCAGGAAGATGAGTCTTCTTGACAGTACTCTATCCACTGTGTCACTGAGCTGACCCTTTGTAAGCCTATGTATTTTATTTTATGTATTTAAAAACATTATTCTGAGAAGGTGTGCATAGGCTTCACCACACTACCAGAGAGTTCATAACACACACACACACACACACACACACCCCAAAGATTAATATCCCCTGTCCTAGAGGCTATAGGGGACCCCTGGAGTTTACTGAGCATGGGAATGACATGGTTATTCCTGCAATTTAAGAAAAATCACTTTGGTGGATGGATGGAGGATAACTTGAAGAAAGGAGAGACTTGAAGCAGGAAGACCGATTGGGAAACTGTTACAATAATCCAGGCAAAACAGGACAGGGTTTGAATTTGTGTAGTGCCTGCAAGTAGGAGCTGAATGCAAGAGATATTATGGAGGAAGAAGCAAGATTTGCCAACAGATTTACTTTGTGGGATGAGGTGAGAATGACCAGGAGGCTGTAAATCTGAGAGGCTGGAAGGACGATGGTATCCTCAATAGAAAGCAGGCTTCTCATATCAATCACACCTGCAGTTATAGGGTCCTCACCCCTTACCCACCAGGGACCCTCTTTCAGAATTTATTTCAATCTCGACGGGGTTAAGCTGTAGGAGACCAAGCTATATGTTTACATCTTCAGAAGTAAAATGACTTTTCCCCAAAAAATTCTTTAAATGATATAAATATAGTACCCATACTGCCTGCCCCAAGGACACAAAGTGCTACTTACACAATATGTTGGTACTTTCCTCACAGGCAGTGCCAGTTTCCTAAAAAACCAAGTTATTTGATTTTTTTTTAATTTCTGTATCTTTAAGGACATAACTCAGTGCATTGGTTGGTGGTGAATTTAACCTGTGATTATCAAAATAAAAAAGGCTGAGTCCCCATCAAGACCAGGGAAACTTAAAACTTGCTAGATTCAGAATGGAGACTTTAATCCAAAACAGAAGTCACCTGTGGAGGCAATTTAAAATCTGAACAAGTTCTCCTATTGAGAGGTAACAAGCTGCTTCATTTGTAAAGCTCAGTTCCATGCATTGTGGAAACTCTAAAATAGCACTTTGGTCTGATTTTTCACAAGCCAACCTCATAGGCAGCTCCTTTGTCTCCCCATAGTGTCTTTACTCCATTGAAAAGGGACTCTTTTCACTGATGCATCCATTAGAAATCATGGCTTCCTCCCAATAACTGATCCCTTGTTAGAAAGACACCCTGTGCACATCAGGACCAAATTCAAGAGAATTTGGAAAGAAAAGGGGAGGGGAGGAGAGATTGGGGGGGGGGGTAGAGAAAGAGACAGAGACAGACACAGACAGACACAGACACAGACAGAGAGAATACTGAAAAGATAATGAAATAAGAGCAAGAACATTGTAAGCCACAGATGAGGTTAAAGAACTGAAAAATTTTGGTAAGAGTCAATACTCCTGTGATTCTTTAGAGAGTTTTGGGAAACACAAAGCTCCATTCCCCACAGTGTCAGGGAAAAGGAAAGCTTCCCTCACCAAAGTCCTGCAATACAGGCAAGCTGTCGATCTTGGCTGATAAGTTTCCCACCTGAAAGTAGGCCTCAAAGGATCATAAATATACCCTTCCTGGATCTAGATAATCCTCTGTTGTTGCCTGGTACAAGTTACCAGGTGGTGCAGGAGTTAATTTCCCAGACTTTGGATCAGAGGAGAAGGAATTCCTGGCTGGTGATGCTATCAGGAACTGTAGGAGCATTTTAATCTCAGAGTTCTCCCCTTCCCCAGCGAAATTCATTGCAGTTTGTTTCTGCTTCTGCTAAAAAAATTTTAAAATGAGCAAAACTGAAACATTATGCAATCAGCATTCTTTATTTGATCTCTGGTCACCCAGAAGGCATCCAAAGTTCTGAAATGGAGTCAAGAGACTTAAATTCGAATCCTGATTTGACAGTTACTATGGTTACTAGATAAACATAGTCTAGCACTTAACACTGAACCTTATATTGTTATTTTTTTCCCATAAAATGGATACTTGGACTATTTCTCACAGTTACCTTCTTAAGGTTATTTGAGAAAAGAAATCTGTAATCACTAAATATTCTAAGAGAAATGATTTATTGGACTCGTATTTTATTCCAATCAGTATTAATCAGTTCTCTGTGCTTCCATAGGGGTAATGATTGTTAGCAATCATCAGAGATATACTCATTTAGAAGCTTACGTTTAGTCAATTTATTAATGTTAATATAAGAATAACATGAGTCAATGCATATTTCATTATATATCACATGGGGATAATTAGATAAGGCAGAGCCTTTCTCATAGTAGGCCTCAAACTTTAGAACCTATAAACCCACTTATTTACTAGAAATGAAGTTCACTTGCCTATCCACAAAAATGTTAACGACCAAACCCAGCATGGGTGGGATAGCTTAATGTGATATGAAAAGTCCCCCAATTTATTTTTGTACTTCCACACCACCCTCTCTTGCCTAACATGAAAAGGGGACCATCCAATGACCACCTTGCCTTGCCCATCCTGGAACCACCCATGCTGATGCATTATTTGTGGCTCTCCTGGAGTGACAAGAGCAAGGTCTATTGACCAATGAGATTCTGCATTTTACTTTGCCTCTTCTGAGTGTCTGGGTTTCAAGGCCCATAAGAGTAAGGTCCTGGGGACCAGGAAGCATCTCAGATCATAGGAAGGGTCTGAGGTCCCATTCATTGAAAGAGTCTGGTCCCTTTAATAAATGGTTAATGACTTGGACCTCTGCCTCAGTAGTTTTTCTTGAAGATTAGACAATTTTGGACCTCATACTTTCTAGTTCCTCATTTGTGAAATGAGAGAGTTCACTGCTTATTGCTTGTGTGACCTTAAGCAAGTCACTTAACTTATATAGACTTTAGTTTCCTCATCTGGGAAATGAGGGGTCAGATAAGATAAGGGGTTCTTAACCTGTGGTCTGTGAACTTGTTTTTTAAATATGTAACTAACTGTACTTCAGTATAGTCATTTCCTTTGTAATACTGTGTACTTTATCTTATGTATTTAAAAGCATTATTCTGAGAAAGGGGTTCCTTAGCCCTGCCAGACTGCCAAAGGGGGAGTAAGAGGAAGGGAACAAACATTAAACACCTTCTATGTCAGGCATCATGACAAGCCCTTTACAAATATTATCACATGTAGTCCTCACAACAACCCCAGGAGGCAGGTTTATTATTATAACCCATTTAAGGAAGTTGGGACTGACAGAGGTCAATGACTTGGACAGGATCACACAGCTAGTCAGTGTCTGAGGTTGGATTTGAATTCAAGTGGGCAATGCAGTGGCACAGTGGATAGAACACTGGGCTTAGAGTCAGAAATATCTGAGTTCAAATCTAGCCTCAGAAACTTCCTAGCTGTGTGACCTTGAGCAAGTCACTTAGCCTCCATTTGCCTTAATCCACTGGACAAGAAAATGGCGAACCACTCCAATATCTTTGCAAAGAAACCCCTTGGACAGAGATTCACAGTCACATAGAGTCAGACATAACTGAAATGTCTGAACAGAAACTCCAAGCCCTCTATCCCTTCTACCACCATGACAACAAAAATGTTAAAAATTCAATGATCTGTGTGGTTCCTTCTAGGTCTAAATTCTAGAATCCAAGTCATGAGTACATATGGCATTTCGCAGTTATTTACCCTCTGCTTAAATAATTCTCATGATAGGGAACTCATTCCCATTTTTGTCATTGTTCCCATTCCCTGGAAGCCCATTTCATTTTTGGACAATTGCAGAAAAAACAATAAGACCTCTTTTTTTAAAAGAATGTCTTTCATAGGGTGGCTAGTTGGCACAGTGAATAGAGTGCCAGCCCTGGAGTCAGAAGGACCTGAGTTCAAATCCCGACTCAGACACTTAACACTTACTAGGTGTGTGACCTTGGGCAAGTCACTTAATCCCAATTGCCTTGCCGAAGAAGAAAGAAGAACTTAGATTCAAAACCAGGTCTGCCATATTTTTTCACCCTAGATCTAATACTTTCCACAAATCACTTGATTACAATCAACTGAGAACACTGCTATGTACAGGCTATGATTATACATAAATGAGAATACCCCTGGAAACCATATTTTAAAAAGAAGTTAATTGCTTTAAAGGTATGCTATCATGGCAGCTAGGTGGTAGAGTAGATGGAGAGTTAGATTTGTAGTCAGGAATACCCAAGTTCAAATACTGCCTCAGACACTTACTAGCTGTGTGAAATAGGCACGTGATTTATACTTCTCTCAACTTTGTTTCTTCACCTGTAAAACAGGATAATAACATGGAGCTTTGAGAACAAATGAGATTTCATTGTAAAGGACTATATAGATGTATGACTATATAGATTTCCAGTCTTCTCATAATTTAAACACTACTTCATATTCTTCAAACCAGTGACACTGGCTTTTTTAGCTATTCCTTGCACAAAATCTCCAGATCCCAGCATCCCCCCCGCCAGGCTGACCTGCCCACTTGGGATGCTTTCCCTCCTCATCTTCACCTCCTAGCTTCCCTAATTTCCTTCAAGTCCCAGGTGAAATCTCACAGCCTACAGAAGCCTTTCCGAATCTCTCTTAATTCTTGTGACTTCCCTCTGTATTGATTAGTACTATTTATCCTTAGCACAATGCCCGGCACATAGTAAGTGCTTATAAATATCTCTTCTTCAAAAATTTGTAGCATTCTATAATTTTATGTCAGCCACAACAACACTGGTAAGCTATTTAAGAGTTTGGACTATATTTTGTGCTTTTTTTTGCAGCCTCCCTACACCTAGAATGATGTAGTAGGCATTTGAAAAATATTTGTTGGATTAGATTGTATAACTCATTACTTCAATTTTATTTACATATTTCAAGTTGGCTCTTTGCATTATTTTTTCTATTTAGTTGCGAAGTGCTCCAGGGCATATTTCTCTGTTATTCAGTCACACACACACACACACACACACACACACACACACACACACACACTTCTACTTCAGAACTATTCATGCTGTGTGTGTGCTCTCTGTAATTCAAATCAGATAAGCAAGCATTTATACCTTCTCTGTTTCAGGCACCAAAACCAACATTATACCCTCAAAGAAGTTACTTTTTACTAGAGAATAGAATGTTCTCATGCCTGGTTCATTACTGGATTACTTCAGAGTGTGTGTGTGTGTCTGTCTGTCTGTCTGTGTCTGTCTGTCACACACGTACACAAACAACACACCCCAAGCACATTCTCCTTACCAGTCATTGTGTAGACTATTTAATAGCTACATGGAATTATTTAGTAACTACTTAATGTAGTTACCAGACATCTTGCACAAGCGAGGAGACACATCCCATTATTTCATTTTCTTCTTAGTCACCCTGGCTGCCTAGCACTTTCTCAAACTAATTTGGAAGTGTTAATCTCCAAATGTGGAGACTGGGGTCAGGAGTGCTGGATTCCCATGTCACTCATGGATATGACCAGTTAGTTGACCTTGGCTGGAACAATGGTTTTACACTATTTGTTTCCCAGAGTTTTGGTCTGGTCTGGTCTGCTGCTTATTCTTCCTCTATGGCTTTCTTCATTCCTGAATTCCAGACTTTTGGTAAGTAAGTGACTGGACTTATTTTTATTTTCATTTTTTTGGCACAACATCTCTGACATCTGGAACTCCTTCCCAACAGATCCCAGAAAGTTCTCTCCTAGAGTGTCTTTAAAGGCAGCAAACAATTTACACTCACCTAGGACCCATAATGTCTAAGACGTCTTGGGATATCTTATAGTAATTAGGGAAAAAAACTGAGCTATGGTTTCAAAAGAATGAAAAGCGAGATTGGAAACAACGATTCAAAGGAAAGCCATTAATGCAAGTGAAAATGTAGTCTAAAGTATCAATTCTCTCTCAGTGTAAACCCCCCAGCAAAGCGTCTAGGATTTGACTAAGGGCTGATTTTGAGAATAATACTAAGCCTCTACTCTTTTGGTTTGACGAGTTATATAATTGGGATGCTCTGGTTGAAGGCTCATGAGACAGTGCCCAGCAATCAATGTTTCCTTGAAAAGCCAAGGTAAATAAGTACCTAAGTCTACTCAACACAGACCTATACATTGAGTTGGCATCAAAGATCATTGAACTTTATAACTCAAAGGGCCTTTAGAAATTGTTTAGTCTAACCCCTAAAAGAGGAAAACGAGATCCAGAGTAAGCAAATAACTTCCACAAGGTCATACAACATGCTAGTGTTCAAATCAAAGGATTAGGAACCAGGATTAATGCTACAACTCCATACATTGACTTTCCCAAACATAACTCAGAAAGATACGAGGAACAGAGGGAGCAAATTAAATAATTTTCGTTCTTTTAAAAAATTAAATAATTTTCATAACATTTTATGCATTCTGCATACATATGATTATCATCAGGCCATATCTAGAAACCCATAATGTTCTAAATATCTTCCTATCACCTTGTCCCCTCTTGTCAAGCATCCCAATGACTATTCCATAAAGCATTTTGTAAATAGAGAAACTGAGGCACAATTCAACTAAAGTGGCTTGTCCATGGGTCACTTGCAAATGTTTGCACTGAACTATGAGGAGATAAGCCTTCTGACCATCACATTAAAAGAGGCATTTTACTCAGGGCTTTATTCCCACCATAAATGTGACATCCTATTTTCTTGACTCTAGATTACATTCCAAGCTCACTTTCCCAGCAGTAATGAATGGTAACTTTTCAAAGTGAAAGTTAAGGTAAGGTTTCAAGATGAAGTCTTTAGAAGAATTTTCTTTGCAATTTAGTTTATGGCCCTGTCATATATCACAGTGAAACCCATTTACTTAGTGCGTGGTTTTCTAGGGAGGGAGACAGAGACAGAGATAGAAACAGAGAGAGTTATAGAAACACCAAAACTGAGAGGCAGACATTGAAAGACACTGAGTTAGAGACAAAGTAACTGGAATAGAAAGGAAGAAGGAAAGGAAGAAGGAAAGGAAGAAAGAAGGAAAGAAAGGAAAGAAAGGAAGGAAGGAAGGAAAGAAGAACATTTCTTATCCCCTACTATGGAATCTACAAGTTAAGACACTTCATATTTAATGATTATTCCATATGAAATTAGTTCCCAAGAGTTTTTAACCTCTCCTCTTGTTCATTCATAACCAACTTTGGACTTGAGAAATTTCTCAAGCCAAGCCTTGTATAAAGCCTTCTCAAACTACCCCAGCTAACTGAGATATTTTCTTTGAATTCCAAGAAAATGTACTGTTAGTGCCATTCACTTACTATTTATGAGGCTACTTTTACTTTGTATGGCTAATTATCTTTTCATGTAACTATGCTTTTCCTTCACAGCTAGATTTCATTTTCCTTCACTGTTGATAAGGACCATAAGATCTTAGATTGAAAGCTTGGAGAAACCTTATAACTTGAGTCCAACTACTTTTTTTTTTTAAAGATAAGGATACCAAAGGCACTAAAAGGTTAAGTAACTTGCCCAGGTTACACAGGTTTGTATGGTAATGGTAATTTGAAGATCTTCCTTACCCCTTAATAGGCAAATGTAATCACATGGAGCCTATGGTGGGAGAAGCTCGCTGAACAGGTAGAACAGAGCCCAGAGGAATCTGGGAGTCAGAGCAGTTAGTGCAGAGGGAGAGAGAGGATATATACAAGCAGACAGCTAGGATTGCAAGTATTTGTTTGTGGGAAGGCCCAGCAGGGGAAAGACTTTGGGATGGTGTTGCCCTCTGCAGTGTTACTGTGTATAGATTTCTTTGTTGCTATGATGGATTCAGTTTTCTGGTACTGGGATTTGGCTTTCTGGTGTCTGAATAAATGTTTTGCCCCTGACTTCTATATGGAGAGTGTTAGGTTTTGCAATTCAGAACCACACTGGCATATTCACGGTCGTCATTAGTGCTATGAATATTTCCTTGGCAATAAAGGCTCTACATATCTTGGGTGGGATTTGAACACAGTTCTTTCTGACTGCAAGTCTCTTCACTGTGCTACATAACTTCCAAGATAGTCAATAGGGAATTGAACTTAGCATCAGGAAGACCTAGAGTCATAATCACACTTTAATCAGATATTAACTAATTGTATGACCTGGACAAGTCACTTCATCTCTCTGTGCCTCAGTTTCCCCATTTATAAAATGAGAGACTCACATTCAATGATCTCTAAGGCCCCTTTTTATCTTTAAATCCATGATCCTGGTGCCTATAATCATACTGTCTTGTGTAATACAATGCCTTGCACAAAGTGGGCTTAATAATGGAGTGGGAGTCAAGAGGAGACAGATAAAAATACTTATTCTAATACAAACAAGGTGACAAGAGAATCACTTAGATTCTCTGTGTCCCAGTTTCCTCATCTATAAAGCAAAGGTTCTTGTGGTCATGAACTATGTAAACCTTAAATCACTCTATAAATGTAAGTTATAATTATTAGATTTATTATTAATTAATACCCTTAGTAATAATGGCAAGAATATCTCAGCCTTTAATATCCCTAAACCTTCCCATTAAATGGAAAGTTTTTTTTTAATTTTTTATTTTTAAACAAATGGTTTATTAACTTCTGTTTTACATCATTCATTTCCACCAGATTTTGAGTTACAATCATTTTCCCCCCATTATTCCCCTACCCTACCTCCCAGAACAGTAATCCCACAAGATATCGCTTCCTCCAATCTGCTCTCTCTCATACCTTCTCCCATACCCCCATCGACTTTTCCATTAGAGGAAGGTGAGTCTTTGCATCCCAATGCCTGCACATCTTATCTCCCTATTACAAGCAAAAGAGTATTAATAATGGTATTTATATATATTTGAAACATTTAATGTTAAGACCTCGAATTTCAGATCCATTTCCTTCCTCCCTTGTCACCCATTCCCTCTTGGGAGATAAGTAATTCAGTATATGTTGTACATGTCTAGCTATGCAAAACATTATCATAGTAGATATATTGTACAAGGCTGCTTATAATTCCCTCCCTCATCCCACCCCCCACCTGGTCCATTCCCTACATGATCCTGTCCCTCTTTTATAGTGGGTACTTCCAACCTCCCCTCACCCCAAGGATGCCCTCCCATCCATCATCCCTCCTCCCATCCCTCTTCCCCCTATCCTGATGCAGGTTGAGATATCCCATTTACTATGTATGTCATTTTCTCCCTGAACCAAATTCAGTTTGAATGTGGTTTTGCTTTTTTAGCCTTCCTTATTCTCCCCCTCTTTTGCAACCACTTCCCCTTGCTTCTTCTGCATGGGATAGTTTACACTACCCTGTCTCTCCCCATCTCCTCTTGCCACTTTCCTCTCTCACCTCACAATTTCATCCCTTGAGTATTCTCCCTTCCCAACGAATTCAACTTATGCCCTCTATCCATATATAACTGTAGCCATATACACACACATTCACATATGTATTCATATGACCACACTCCCTTCTTCCATTATTTTCATAGTGAGAAAGATATCATCAGTCACAGTTATTGCTTTTCCATATAGGAATGTAAATAGTTCAACTTTGATAAGTTCCTTTTGATTTCTTTTCCCTGATTACCTTCTCAGGCATCTCTTCCTTCTTGTGTCTGGATGACAAATTTTCTATTCAATTCTGGTTTTTTCCTCAAGAATGCTTGAAAGTCCTCTATTCCACTGAATGACCATATTTTCCCCTGAAACAAAATACTCAGTTTTGCTGGGTAGGTGACCCTTGGGTTCATTCCCAGCTCTTTTGCCCTCTGGAATATCATATTCCATGCCCTTCAATCCCTCAGTGTAGAAGCTGCCAGGTCCTGGGCTATTCTGATTGTGTTTCCACAATATTGAAATTGTTTCTTCCTGGCTGCTTGAAATATTTTCTCCTTGATCTGGGGGTTCTGGAACCTGGCTATAATATTTCTGGGAGTTTTCTTTTTGGGATCTTTTTCAGGGGGTGATCGGTGGATTCTTTCAACCTCTATTTTGCCCTCTGGATCTAAAACATCAGGGCAGTTTTCCTTGAGAATTTCTTGAAGGGTGATTTCTAGGTTCTTTCTTTGATCATGGCTTTCAGGTAGTCCAATAATTTTTAAATTGTCTCTCCTGGATCTATTTTCCAGGTCAGTGGTTTTTCCCATGAGATATTTCACATTGCCTTCTAATCTTTCATTTGTTTGGATCTGCTTAACAGCATCTTGATTTCTCATAAAGTCATTAGCTTCCATTTGCTCCAGTCTAACTCTGAAGGAATGAATCTCCTCAGTGAACTTTTCAGATTCTTTTTCCATCTGGCAAATTCGACTTTTTAAGACATTCTTCTCCTCATTGCCCTTTTGGGCCTCCTTTGCCATTTGAGCTAGTCTATTTTTTAAGGTGTTGTTTTCCTCAGTCAGGCTGTTGACCCTCATTTCATACTTTTACTGCATCCTTCTCATTTCTCTTTCCCATTTTTCCTCCACTTCTCTTATTTGATTTTTAAAGTCCTTCTTAAGGTCCTCTATGGCCTGCAACCCGCTCATGGCTTCCCCTGGGGCTTTTGGAGCAGGACTTCTGACCTCACAGTCCTTTTCCCGCTCTATGCCCCCAAAATAGGAGTCTAGGGTTGCATTTTTCTGTTTCCTTTGCCTTGGCATGTTGCCACTTAATTACTTGACTTTTGGGCTTGTTGCCACACTATGGCTTTAAGGCCAGATAGAGGAATTTTCGTCCCGAACGTGTGGGGGGCAACTTCCGTTTCTGGCAAGCTGTAAACCCACCCACGACTTCCACCCTAGATCACAATCCAGATCCAGGGAGGTTAAAGCAAGAGCGATTACCCCCCAAGACTGATCGCTGGATCTCCCTACAAATTTGCAGGCTGGGAGTGGGAGCTGCCTCTGAAAACTACAAAATGGCGTTTGTCCTCAGTGGCTTCTAGCCCCCAGGGGAGGGAGCCAACGCATTCCCTAATACCAGTCCCAAAGTCCATAGGACACTAACCTCTTACTTTGTCCCAGGCAAGTCTATGTTGATAATTCTGGAGTTGCCACAGCTCCTGGTGTTCTGGGTTTCCTCCAGCTGGCTGCTGGCCCTGCCACCCTGGGGCTAAAAGCTCGGCTCATGCGGACCTGGGCTCCGCTCGGCTCGGCTCCTGTGCTCTGCACACTGCACGCTGCCAGGTCCCAGACCACTGCGCTGGTCCTTCCTGCAGGGCTGCTGGGCTGTCCTCAGTGGGAGGTTAGCTTCTCTGTGTTGTTCTGTGGGTGCTGGGGCTCCAGAAGTTGTTCAGAGTCCCCTTTTACATCATTTGGGGGGAATGTGGGGGCAGAGTGGCTTGGATGAGCTGTTTCTACTCCGCCATCTTGGCTCCGCCCCCCTAAATGGAAAGATTTTTTTAAAGCAATTGGGGTTAAGTAACTTGCTCAAGGTTACACAGCTAGTCATTATTTATGTGTGGGTGCTCATTTTCTGAGGCCGGATTCGATCTCGGGTCATCCCAACTCCGAGGCCGGCACTCTTACTCACTGCGCCACCTAGCCCCCCCTTTAGTGCAATTGGGGTTAAGTAACTTGCCCAAGGTTACACGGCTAGGTTTTTGTTTGTGTGGGTTAAGTGTCTGAGGCTGGATCCGAACTCAGGTCCTTCTGACTCCAGGGCCAGTGCTCTATTCACTGCGCCACCTAGCCACCCCCAAGCATATCACCTTAAAAGAATTAAAAACTCATAGGTCCCTAAAAGTATATCTGAAAACAGTTGCACAAAACCCCTGAAGCTTGGGACAGTGCATTCTCTACCCCGGAAGAAAAGGCCCCCTTTAACAAAGAGTTAAAAGTTAAGAAATAGGTTAGAAAAATGAGCAAACAAGAGGAAAAAAATCTGACTATAGAAAGTTACTATGGTGACAAGGAAGATCAAAACACATACTCAAAAGAAGACAGTGAAGTCAAAACTCCTATATCCAAAGACTCAAATAAAAATATGAATTGGTCTCAGGCCATGGAAGAGCTTAAAAAGGACTTTAAAAATCAAGTAAGAGAGATAGAGGAAAAGTTGGGAAATGAGTATGTTGAAAGAAAATCACGAATAGGGATTCAATAGCTTGGTAAAAGAGGCACAAAAAGTACTGAAGAAAATAACACTTTAAAAACCATACTAGGTCAACTGGTAAAAGAGGTACAAAAATCCAATGAGGGGAAGAATGCCTTGAAAAGCAGAATTGGCCAAATGGGAAAGGATGTACAAAAATTCACTGAAGGAAAGACCTCATTAAAAAATAGAAATGGCTAAATGGAAAATGAGGTAAAAAACCTCACTGAAGAAGACTATTCCTTAAAAATTCGAATTGAGCAAGTAGAAGTTAATGACTCTATGAGAGAACAAGAAGCAATAAAATAAAAATAAAACAATAAAAAGAAGACAGTGTAAAATATTTCATTACAAAAACAACTGACCTGAAAAATAGATCCAGGAGAGATAATTTAAGAATTATTGGACTTTGTGGAAGCCATGATGAAAAAAGAACCTAGACATCACCGTAAGAAATGATCAACGAAAACTGCTCTGATATTCTAGAACCAGAGGGTAAGATAGAAATGAAAATAATCCACAATTCACCTCCTGAAAGAGATCCCAAAATGAAAACTCCCAGAAATATTATAAACAAAGTCCAGACCTCCTAAACAAGGAGAAAATACTGCAAGCATCCAGAAAGAAGTAATTCAAGTATTATGAAGCCACAGTCATGATAACACAAGATTTAGCAGCATCTATATTAAAGGCTTGGGAATATGATATTCTGGAAGGAAAAGTAGCTAGAATTACACCAAGAATCACACATCCAGAAAAACTGAGTATAATACTTCAGTGGGAAAAAATGGCTATTCAATGAGCCAGAGGACTTTTAATCATTCCTGTTGAAAAGACTAGAGCCAAATAGAAAATTTAACTTCCAAATAAAAGACTCAAGAGAAGCATAAAAAGGTAAACAAGAAAGGGAAATCATACGGGACTTAATAGATTTACATTCCTATATGGGAAGATCGTACTTGTAACTCAAAAGAACTTCTTATATTTTTTTTTCAAATTATTTTTAAAATTTATTTTATTTTATTAATAATAGTATTTATATATTTTTAAACATTTGAAATTAAAATTTTGAATTCCAGATTCATTTCCTTCCACCCTTACTGGGGAGATAAGCAATTCAGTATATGCTGTGCATGTGTAGCTATAAAAAACATTACCATAGTAGATATACTGTAAAAGACTGACTATATTTCCCTCCCTCCTATCCCACCTCCCACTTGTTCCACTCTCTACTTTGGTCCTGTCCCCTTTCAAAAGTGGGTGCTTCCAACTTCCCTCCCACACAGCCTGCCCTCCCTTCCATCATCCCCCCTCTAATCCCGTTCCCCCAAATTTCCTGTAGGTTGAGATAGCCTATTTAGTATTATGTCATTCTCTCCCTGAGCCAGATTCAATGAGAATAAGATTTTGCCTTTTTGCCTTCCTGTTCTTCCCCTCTATTGCAACCATTTTCCCTTGCCTCTTCTATATGAGATATTCCCCATTCTGTCTCTCTTCATCTCCTCCCACCATATTCCTCTCTCACCTCTAAATTTCACCCATTAAGCATCATCCCTTCCTATTAAAATGGTTCTGTGCCCTCTATCTATGTATACCTGTAAACATATATACACAATTCACATATGTATTCATATGCCCATATACCCTTCTTCAACTATTTTCATACTGAGAAAAGTTTCATCAGTTACAATGATTGTTTTTCCATGTAGGAATGTAAATAGTTCAACTTTGATACATTCCTTATGATTTCTCTTCCCTGTTTACCTTCTCATGATTCTCTTGCTTCTATTCAACTCTCTTTTTTTCATCAAGAATACTTGAAAGTCCTCCATTCCATTGAATGACCATATTTTCCCCTGAAACATTATACTCAGTTTTGCTGGGTAGGTGATTCTTGGTTTTAATCCCAGCTCCTTTGACCTCCAGAATATCATATTCCAAGACCTTCGATCCCTCAGTATAGAAGCTGCCAGATCCTGTGTTATCCTGATTGTGTTTCCACAATAGTAAAATTGTTTTTTTCCTAGCTGCTTGTAATATTCTCTCCTTGATACAGGAATTTTGGAACCTGGCTATAATATTCCTAGGAGATTACTTTTTGGGATCTTTTTAAGGAGGTGATTGGTGGATTCTTTCAACCTTTATTTTGACCTCTAGTTCTAAAACATCAGGGCAGTTTTCCTTGAGAATTTCTTGGAGGATGATTTCTAGGTTCTTTCTTTGATCATGGCTTTCAGGTAGTCCAATAATTTTTAAATTATCCCTCCTGGATCTATTTTCCAAGTCAGTGGTTTTTCCCATGAGATATTTCACATTGCCTTCTATTTTTTATTCTTTTGGATCTGTTTAACAGCATCTTGATTTCTCATAAAGTCAATAGCTTCCTTTTGCTCCAGTCTAAATCCAAAGTAAAGATTCTTCTTGGTGAGCTTTTGAGATTCTTTTTCCATCTGGCAAAGTCGGCTTTTAAGGCCTTCTTCTCCTCATTGCCTTTTTTAGCCTCTTTTGCCATTTGAATTAGTCTATTTTTAAAGATTTTATTTTCCTCAGTCAGGCTGTTGACTCTCATTTCATAATTTTCTTGCATTGGTCTCATTTCTCTTCCCAATTTTTCCTCCACTTCTCTTATTTGCTTCTTAAGCTCCTCTATGGCCTGTAACCAGCTTGTATCTTTCTTGGAAGCTTTTGATGCAGGAGTTCTGACTTCACTGTCTTCCTTTTGTTCCATGCTTTCATCCTTTATGTCGCCAAAGTAGGAGTGTAAAGTTGGGGTACTCTTTTTATTTTGTTTCCTTTGCCTAGGCATGTTGCCACTCAATCACTTGACCCCTGGGCTTTTTGCCACAGTAGTACTCTGCCACCAGCCAGGGGAGCTTCTGTCCCAAACACTGGGGTTTTCTCAGCTACCAAAGGTATTAGTTGGGTGCCCTCTCTGAAGCCTCCACATGCTCTGGCAAGCTGGTCACACACCCCAGGACCTCCAGACTAGACTGCAATCCAGATCCAAGCAGGTTAAAGCAAGAGTGATTACCCCCCACCCCAGACTGATCACCAGATCCCCCTACAGTCTGTAGGCCAGGGGCTGAAGCAGCAAGGTGGCACTGGCTAAGCTTAAGCATCTCAGTGCTTCTCACCCTGGGGGCAAAAGCCAACATGCTCTCCCCACTACTGGTCCCAAAGTCCACAGTGCACTGACCTCTCACTTTGTTCTTAACATCTATGTGTTGATAATTCTGGAAACGGCCACAGCTGCTGGTGTTCTGGAGATCCTCCAGCCAGCTGCTGGTCAGGCCACCCTGGGGCTAAAACTTTTGGCTCATTTGGGGCTGGGGTTGGCTCCCAGAGTGCTGTGCTGGCTGCTCCCTGCTGGGCTGGCCTCAGTGAGAGGTTAGCTTCTCTGTGTCATTTTGTGGGTTCTGTAGCTCCACAGTTTGTTGGGGAAGTGGGAAAATGCTGCCCTGAAGTCCTGTTTCTACTCCACCATCTTGGCTCCACCCCAGAACTTTCTTCTTATTAAGGCAGTTAGAAGGAATATATCAGAGTGCACTGGGGTTAGTTGAATATGATGGGATGATATCTAATAAAAGAAAATTAATGGGTGAGAAAGAGGAATGCACTGGGAAAAAGGGAAAAGGAGGGGTAAATGGGGTAAGAAATGATGAGCTAGGTGCTTTCAGAAAAACCTGGAAAGACTTATGAACTGATATAATGAACTGATGCACAGTGAAATGAGTAGAACAGAGAAAACATTGTACACTGTAACAATGTTGTGGGATGATCAGCTGTGAATGACTTACCTATTTTCAGCAATACAATAATCCAAGACAACTCTGAAGGATATATGCTGAAAAATGCTATCCATCCCCAGAGAAAGAACTGATAGAATCTGAGCACAGATCAAAGAATACTTTTTTAAAAACTTACTTTATTTTTCTTGGATTTTTATTTAGTTCTGTGTTTTACAATATGACTAATATGGAAATACGTTTTGTTTGACTACACATGTATAACCTATATCAAATTGCTTGCCTTCTCAGTGATGGGGGTGTGTAGGGAGGGAGAGAATTTGGAACTCAATTTTAAAAATGAATGTTGAGCTTTTCGTCTCTGGTCTTTGCGAGTGGCGCCATGGGTCACCAGCAGCTCTACTGGAGCCACCCTCGCAAATTCGGCCAGGGCTCTCGGTCGTGCCGCGTCTGTTCGAACCGGCATGGCCTGATACGCAAGTACGGCCTGAACATGTGCCGCCAGTGCTTCCGGCAGTATGCCAAAGACATCGGCTTCATCAAGCTGGACTAAGTTATATTTATGGATCTTGCTTCAGTGATTACATCAATGACTACCATTTTACTGGATTCTGGACAACTATTTGATCTAAA
Organism: Gymnobelideus leadbeateri; assembly: GCA_011680675.1. Taxonomy (NCBI): domain Eukaryota; kingdom Metazoa; phylum Chordata; class Mammalia; order Diprotodontia; family Petauridae; genus Gymnobelideus; species Gymnobelideus leadbeateri. The sequence continues at coordinate 145,249 of WOXC01004094.1, forward strand.
GATCTGATCCTGTTGTACAGGCTGTGTTAATTTGCAAATATAATTTAAAAGGCTTGTCCTCAGTTAAAAAAAATGAATGTTGAAAATTGTTTTTACATGTAATTGGGGAAAAATTAAATAGTAAATTTTAAATATATCATTAAATAATTAAAATTAATATACACACCCACACAATAGAACATTGCCTTTGAAGAATACAGGAAAGCATGGGGAGACATACGAACTGATGCAAAGTGAAGTGGGTAGAACCAGGAAACCAAGAACCATGGTATGAAATAAATAGACACCATAGTTCATGGTTTTTGGGTTCTGTTCACTTCAGAATCATTATGTATATTATTTAGCATACACACTGACTACAATAACATAAATGGAAAGAAGATCAACAACATCAATAATATAGAAACTTAACACTATTCAGTTATAATGACTGTAGCTGCGTATTGTGGCTATGAATATGCCAGCATAATTCTGAATTTCAAAATATAACAGACTCTCCACATGTAAGCCAGAACCAAAACATTTATTCAAACACCAGAAAGCTGAATCGCAATACCAGAAAGCCAGATCCATCATAGCAACAAATAAATCTATACACAATTACACTGCAGGGGACACCACCATCCCTAAGCTTTCTCCCTGCTAAGGCCTTCCCACAAATGAACACTCACAGCTCACTGCCTGCTTCCTCTCTCTCCCTCAGCTCTAACTACTCTGACCAACATCCTCCGGGATCTGCTCCACTTGTTCAGCATGCTCCTCCCATCCCTATGGGAAGAGCAAGATATAGATTTTGGAAAAATAGGTGGCATTCCAACTAATGAATTATATAAAATGTACTGAGAAAGGGGGCTTAATATTAGACTGAGCAGGGAAGTAAGTCTTCATGTGACTCAGGCTTCCATGTGACTCAAGCAGGTCACATGGGTCTATTAATGGATGAAAAAGATCTTCCCATTAAGTGAAAATACATTAACAATACAATGACTAAACTTACCACCCCCCCCCCCCCAATTAAGAATGTACTTCTCTGTCTTCATTGCAGAGATAGTGGACTATGGTATAGAATACTATGTTAACTCTTTTTTTTTTTTGGCTTTTTGGAGGGCAATTGGGGTTAAGTAACTTGCCCAAGGTCACACGGCTAGGTTTTGTTTGTGTGTGCGTTAAGTGTCTGAGGTTGGATCCGATCTCAGGTCCTTCTGACTCCAGGGCCGACGCTCTACTCACTGCGTCACCTAGCCGCCCCTATGTTAACTCTTGGATTCATTTATGTGTTGGTCAGTTTTGGTTTTTTTGTGGTGTTTGATTTTTCACTGATCCTTCTCTCTGTCTCCCTCTGTCTCTGTCTCTCTCTGTCTCTCTGTCTCTCTCTGTCTCTGTCTCTGTCTCTCTGTCTCTCTCTCTCATCTTTTTTATAAATGACAGCTCTCCAGGTTATGGAGTTGGGGAAGTAGAGGGATATACTGGAAAATTAAGGTGATATAAAAACAAAATATATCATTTTTTAAAAGAAAGTATTATTTTGGGAAAGTAAATGTTGATATCCTATTGTTTAAAAATATTTCTAGTTTTCATTATGTATGAACATGTTCCAAACTATTTCTAAATTACTAATTTCCTGGGGGGAAAAACTTAAATATATTCTGTTCTGTGGTCCTTGAATGCTAAGAAGAAAGCATCACTGTCTTGAAGTCACTGACTCCAGTGCTTCCCCATGGGATTCTACAAGATACATACAAGGGCAGTTAGGTGGCACAGTGAGTAGAGCGTCAGCCCTGGAGTCAGAAGGACCTGAGTTCGGATCTGGCCTCAGACATTTAACGCACACACAAACAAAAACCTAGCCGTGTGACCTTGGGCAAGTTACTTAACCCCAATTGCCCTCCTCCCCCCCCCCAAAAAAAAGCAAGATACATACAGTAGCAGAATGCTTGTTTAGGGACTATGATTATATTCCTGGGACCAATACTTGGGAATGTTTTCACATGGTTTCTCAGAATCACTGCACCCACACAAGTTGAAGTGGAATTATCTGGTCACTTGCAGGAAGCTGCCTCCAATTGGCCTATGAAACCTCAGTATTTGCCCTATGGGAAGAGCAATGGTTGTACTCTAAACATTCTAAACATTCATGTTCTCTCTCTCTCTCTGTCTCTCTGTCCCTCTCTGTCTCTGTCTCTCTCTTCCCCTCCCTCCCTCTGCCTTTCTGCCTTTCTCTGCTTCTGTCTTATTCTCTGCCTATCTGTCTCTGTCTCTCTCTGTCTCTGTCTCTGTCTCTCTGTCTTTCTCTCTCTCTCCTCTCTCTCTCTCTGTCTCTGTCTCTGTCTCTGTCTCTCTGTCTTTCTCTCTCTCTCCTCTCTGTCTCTGTCTCTCTCTGTCTCTGTCACTCTCTATCTGTCTCCTTCTCTCCCACTCCCCACCCCACACAAGTATCAATTTAGTAAGGAGGTAATGTGATGTAATAGATTAGAGCAGCACATTTAGAATCAGGAAGACCTGAGTTGAAGTCCCATCTCTGACATAATAGTGGCATATAAGCCATGAACAAGAGAAAGAAAAATATATTTAAAAAAATAGAATAATGAGACCCACTTTCCCAAAGTAATGTTTTCTTTAAAAAAATATTAAAAGCTTTCATTTTTACCTGACTTTCATTTTTCTCTATATCTCTCTCCCCCTCTCCAGAGAAGCATCCTATGTAAATAAAAATAATGAAAATGAGGAAGAAAAAAGACGTTCAGCAAAATTGCTCAACATATCAACCTAGTTCATCAGTATCTGCTCTATCTCATACCCTCAGTCCCCATCCTCTACAGAGAATGAACAGAGGCATACTCTTATGTCTCCTCTTAGCGTTCAAGTTTAGTCATCAAAATTAAGCAGAATTCAGTTCCAGAGTATAAATTTGTGAGTTTGGCCTTCGGTTTGGTTTCACTGGCATTGACAGTTCTCTAGGGAGGAAATGTAGTATAGCTATTCTGTCAAAACTCGCTTGAGGCAAGGTCGTGACTTGCCTAAGTGACACATAGGTGGCATGTCTGAGGTGAGACTTAAACCTAGGTCCTCCTGACAGCATGATCAGCTCTTAATTCACTACAACATGTTTAAGCACAAAATAATAGATAAGCAAAGAATAAGTAAATAAATAATAAACAAGCACACACATATACATCTGACACTACTTCATAGTGACACATGATACTTCCTACATATAAAAACACATGCCATATCATGTGTGTATAAACATGTATGTGTCGTTTACATGTTTAGTATCATGTTACATGTGTATACACACACATGCACATGATGTCAAGACTGGGCACTGTATGTATGTGATTTCACCTCATACATACTTTGTAATTCTAAGTCATTCAGTATTCACCGGTAACACTCAATAAGTTTGAGTTATTATTACTCTTAATTCACTGCTTTATGAATGTGATATTGAAATATCCAAAGCCTGCTAAAAGTCTGTGCAGGAATAAAAAAAATTAACTCTATCTAATCCTCTAAGGGTTCCTTCCAATGGAAAGATGCAATGGTAGGTATTACATTACAGATACACATTACAGTTCAGGAATTACTCAGGAAAATCTACTTTTCCCACCAGAATTCAGTCTCACAGCCTGACGTCCTGAGCTCTGATGGGGGAGCTTTTAAAACCAGACCACCATGTCATTTCTTCCTCTCTTCCTTCCTTCCTTCCTTCCTTCCTTCCTTCCTTCCTTCCTTCCTTTCTTTCTTTCTTTCTTTCTTTCTTTCTTCCTCATTCCTCCTTTCACCTCCCCTCCCCTTCCTTCTTCCTTTTTTTCTTCCTTCCTTCCTTTCTATACACACGTAATATACAACATCTGTGGCCCTCTCACTTACACAAAAAAGTGGGTTATGGGTGTTTTCTCATGCCTCTCCATTTGAGTTATTCTTGATATTTATACTTTTGTTATATGTGCTTTGGATTCCTGTGTGTGGTTGTTCTTTCCATTTACATTGTTGCTTTCATTGTGTGTATTGTTTTCTTGGCTTTGTTTACTTCAATATAAGGTCATGTACATCTTTCCATGCTTCTCTTGTTCACCACATACATTATTTCTTACAGTACAGTAACATTCCATTACATTAATGTACCATAATTTTTTAGCCATTTCCTAGCTGATTGGCATCTACTTTTGTTTATTTTGGTGGAGGTGGAGACTTTCTTTTTTTCAATTGCTTCTTTGTTGTGTAAGTCCAGCAATAGAGTTTTTGGTCACTTTATAAAATAATTCCAAGTTGCTTTCCAAAGTGTTTATAGCTAGGTAGCACAATGGATAACATGTTGGGCCAGGAGTTCAAATTTGGCTTTAGATACTTACTAGACACTTCAGACACCACTGGGCAAGTCACTTAATTGCTGTTTACCTCCGTTTACTCATATGTAAAATGGAGATACTGATGACACCTACCTCCTAGGGTTGTTATGATGATCAAATGGAGTAATTGTGAAGTGCTTTGGCACGGTGCCTGGCAAACAGGGGTCTCTATATAAATGTCATCTATTTTTGTTATTGTTATTGTTTGGCCCTATGTAAGGGACCTTTGTGTTTTATGTTTGAAAATGCTTTATATTTCCAGCCGTTATGACAAGTACCTTAGAGAGCTAAGGTTACCTCTAGCAGTGAAATCAAAACCAGCTATTAACCAGCCAAAAAGTTATGGTAACAGAGCACACGACCATCTCTCTTTTTGCATATTCTTTGTTTTCTTCTTTCAGAAGCTGGAGATGTTGATTAAGTTTGATTATTTGACATCTTAGGGAAGCAGTCACATCTGGTGTTCCTTCAATAGTTGAGTCCAAAGTTGGAAGACCATATATGGAATTGTTTCTGAGAAATTACCCATTTTGTCATGCAGCATTCTCACCAGTGAACTTCTCCCTTTTCAACTTGCCAGCTGTCTGGACTTGATCTTCATTTTGAGGGGTTTGAGGGAAGTCCAAGAAATTAAGTGTTCTCTCACTTAGCGTCAGAATACTGGAAGGTGTTTTTAATGCCAAGGGTTTGAAAGGTGTTGATTGGATAAGGTCACGATCTGCTGGTCTTGAAAATGAAATGTCTTCATTATTACCTGCTATAACAATCCTCTCCAGAACCTGCATCGTGACACTAGTGTTTGAGACTTCTTGGAGCCCTAGTTCCAAATCAGGAGTCGGGGGAGAAACTTTTAATTTTTCTGGCTCATCCATGCATCTACTGGCTGATACCTTCAGTAAATTCATTGACTACTAAATATGATTTATTTCTGCCATGTCAGCTGTGGAAGAAGTTAATGATGCCCCACTCATCTTTAGAGCCCTGTTGGTGAAGTCACCCAAAGGCCCCCCAGGGCAGGCTCCTGCAGTAGCTTGGGCTGAGCACTCTCAAAGGCTTTTGACCTGGTGCATGAAGACACTGGGGACAGGCAGCCAGTTGGACTGAAGGAGCAAGGCACTTTTAATCTCTCTAAGCCTCAGTTTCCACATCTGTGAAATGAAGGTAATAAAAAGCATCTATCTCACAGCATAGATTTAAGGACCAAATGACTATGTATATAACTTATTTTGCAAAACTTAAGGGCTAAATAAAGATCAGCTGTTATAAATAATCAAAAACTAGTAAGTGTTTGAGGCAGATTCAAACTAGAACATCAATGTATTGTCTACAATACATACATACTCTCTCAGGCCTTCTTGATAGAACTTATTTGCTGTCCTTCCCACCCCAACTAAAGGACAATGCCCCACTTGTCTAACAGAATTAATATACCTTCAAATAAACTTGACTATTAGGAAAATCCGAATCATGAAGAATCAGTGTGGAAAATCAGTGGCCTCCTTTAAATGCTCAACTTGAGTGAATTTATTGAATAATTACCTGCCCTCTAGGCAGGACAAAAGCTTCTCTGCATTTAAGACTTTCTTTTTTTGCAAGAAAGGGATCCCCTCCTTTTTTTCCCTTTTATTTGTGTACTTCATGGAAATGTAAGAGCATTCCTTAGAGGACAAGACAAGGAATCAGAAGGCCTGACTTCTGTTTCTAGTCCTACCATCACCTTCCTATGGAATTGGAAGAACATCTCGTTCTCCCTCTGTGCACTTTTTTCTTCACATTATTTCTACTTATTCCATCTATATTTCAGCCACAATGGACTGTTCTCCCTCCATACCTTACTTACCTTTAAATATATTTATTTATTTATTTTTAGTTTCCAACGTTCATTTCCACAATTTTGAGTTACAATTTTCCCCCCATCTTTCCCCTACCCCCACCCCAAAAGAGCAAACTTACTGAATACCCATTCCCCCAATCTGTTCTCTCTTACATCCTCCCCCATCACCCCCTAACTTTCTAGTAGGGCAGGATGGATTTCTATACCCCAGTGCCTGTATATCTTATTTCCCAGTTGCATGTAAAAAAGCAATTTTAAAAAAATATTTGTTTTTAAAACTTTTGAGTTCCAGATTTTTTCTCTTCTTCCCCCCTCACCCACCTCCACTGGTAAGATAAGCAACTTAATATAGGTTGTACATGTGTAGTTACGCAAAACATTTCCATAGTAGTTATATTGTGAAAGACTAAGTATAATTCCCTCCATCCTATCCCACCCCCCACTTATTCTAATTTGCCCTTTTACCCTATCCTTTTTCAAAAATGTTTGCTTCTAACTATCCTGTCCCCCAATCTGCCATCCCTTCTATCATCCCTCCTCTTATCCCCTCCTCCCCTATTTTCCTGTAGGGTAAGATACCCAATTGAATGTGTATGTTATTCTCTCCTTAAGCCAAATTCAATGAGAATAAGGTTGTCCCATTCCCTTTCACCTTTCTGCTCTTCCCCTCCACTATAAGTTTTCTCTTGCCTCTTTTATATGAGATAATTTATCCTATTCTATCTCCCCCTTTCTCCTCCCAAAAAAATTCCTCTCTCACGTCTTAATTTTATTTTTTAAATATCATCCCTTCATATTCAACTCATCCTGTGCCCTCTGTCTATGTATACATGAACATACATATGCCCACATTCACATATATATTTATATACACATATACCCTCCTACACATACACATATATGTATGTATACATTCCCTTCAACTATCCATATACTGAGAAAAGTCTTATGAGTTATAAATATCATTTTTCCATGTAGGAATGTAAATAGTTCAACTTTAATAAGTTCCTTATGATTTCTTTTTCCTGTTTGCCTTCTCATGCTTCTTTTACTTCTTGTATTTGAAAGTCAAATTATCTGTTCAGCTCTGGTTTTTTCATCAAGAATACTTGAAAATCCTCTTTTTCATTGAATGACCATATTTTCCCCTGAAACATATACTCAGTTTTGCTGGGTAGGTGATTCTTGGTTTTAGTCCTAGCTCCTTTGACCTCCATAATATCATATTCCAAGCCCTTCAATCCCTTAATGTAGAAGCTGCTAGGTCTTGTGTTATCCTGATTGTTTCCACAATACTCAAATTGTTTCTTCCTGACTGCTTGCAGTATTTCCTCCTTGACCTGGGAACTCTGGAATTTGGCTTATTCCTAGGAGTTTTCTTTTTGGGATCTTTTTCAAGAGGTGATTGGTAAATTCTTTCAATTTCTATTTTGCCCTCTGGTTCTAGACTATCAGGGCAATTTTCCTTGAGAATTTCTTGATGCTGTCTAGGCTCTTTTTTTGATGATGGCTTTCAGGTAGTCCAATAATTTTTAAATTATTTCTCCTGGATCTATTTTCTAGGTCAGTGGTTTTTCCAACGAGATATTTCACATTGCCCTTTATTTTAATTCTATTTTATTTTTGCTTTTTAGAGGGCAATTGGGGTTAAGTGACTTGTCCAAGGTCACACAGCTATTTTTTGTGTTAAGTGTCTGAGGCCAGATTTGAACTCAGGTCCTCCTGACTCCAGGGCCAATGATCTATTCACTGTACCACCTAGGCACCTCGTCCTCTATTTTTTCATTTGTTTGGATCTGTTTTATAGTATCTTGATTTTGCATAAAGTCATTAGCTTCCAGTTTCTTCAATCTAATCTTGAAGGAATTATTCTCTTCAGTGAGCTTTTGAGATTCTTTTTCCATCTGGCAAATTTGGCTTTTTAAGGCATTCTTCTCCTCATTGGCTTTTTGGGCCTCTTTTGCCATTTGAATTTAGTCTATTTTTTTTAAGGTGTTATTTTCTTCAGTGTATTTTTGGGTCTCCTTTAGCAGGCCGTTGGCTCACTTTTCATGATTTTCTTTCATCATTCTCATTTCCCTTCCCAATTTTTCCTCCACTTCTCTTCCTTGATTTTCAAAATCCTTCTTGAGCTCCTCCATGGTTTTTAACCAACTCATATTTTTCTTGGAAGCTTTTGATGCAGGAGTTCTGATTTCATTGTCTTCCTCCTGCTCTATGCCTTGATCCTTTTCATCCCCAAAAAAGGATTCTATGGTCTGTTTGTGCTTCCTCTGCTTGCTCATATTACTAGCCAATTACTTGACTTTTCACTTCTTTGCCACAGTAGAACTCTGCTTCCAGAATGGAGAGTGCTTTGTCCCAAATCACTGGGGTTTTTGCAACTGCCAGAGGTATTAGGAGGTGCCTTCTCTATAGCCCCCACAAGCTCTGGGTCACTGGCCACATACCACAGAACCAGCATCCAAGACCCACAATCCAGATCTAAGCATGTTAAAGCAAGAGCAATTACCCTCTGAATGGTCACTTGGTCTCCCTATGTTCTGCAGGCCAGGAGCTCCTGAGGCTGCCATGCTGTACAGCCACTGTACCTCTGGCTGCTTCTTGCCCCAGGGGGTAGGGGATGGACCAAGTTCTTCTGTCCCCCTCTGTTCTAACAGAGCTCCATGCTGACCTTTTACTTTGTCTTTGGTGTTTATGGATTAAGAAGTCTGGAAGGGGGCGGCTAGGTGGCGCAGTGAGTAGAGAGTCGTCCCTGGAGTCAGAAGGACCTGAGTTCAAATCTGGCCTCAGACACTTAACACAAAAAATAGCTGTGTGACCTCGGACAAGTCACTTAACCCCAGTTGCCCTCCAAAAAAAGCAAAAAAAAAAAAAAAGAAGAAGAAGAAGAAGAAGTCTGGAAGCCGCCACAGCTGCTGGTGATTCACTTTCCTGAAGTCTGCTCTGGCCACCACTGGCCAGGGCTGCCCGGGTCTAGGCCCACAGTGATCATTAGGGACTGTACTACGCTCCCAGGTCGGCAATAGACCCTTCTTGCCAGCCTTCCAGGCTTCCTTCAGTGGGAGGTTTGTTTCTCTCTGTCTCTTTGTGGGTTCTGTAGTTCTAAAGTTTGATTAGAGTAATTTTTTACATTTATTGGAAGTTATTGGAGTGGGAGCCAATGCCAAGTTTGTGCTTCTGCTCTGACATCTTGGCTCCACCCCTTACTTTCATCAGCTGTCCCTCTTCCCCTGCACCTTGCATGAAATAGTCTCTACATTCACTTCCTTCTCTTGAAACTCTTAACTCTGTTTCAGTGCTTAGCTCAAATGCTACATCCTACATATAAGGCTTCTGCGGGGTGCCCCCATTTTGCAGATGAAGAATTGAGGCAAAAATAGGGGGCATCATATAGCTAGTAAATGTCTGAGGACAAATTTGAACTCAGATCTTCCTGACTCCAGACCCAATGCTTTATTTACTATACCTCCTAACTATCCCAATGTTCTTTATAGTACCTGCTTATTTGAAAAATCTGTGATTTTGTCAGTGTGGGTAGGCCATCCACAGAAGCAGATTGCAGCCCCTCCCTATCTTTGTAGGCAGTTTCTGTCAGTTGCTACAATTAGAAAATATTTATTCCCTGATGGCCAAGCTTCTGGCAATAAGTCTCTATGAACTGAGCTTAGCTGATCCTCAGAGGCCATCATCTGAGGCTGTCATCACTAGGCCTGCACTCTAAGGCTTTCCAACTTGGCAGGAGCTGGCAGAGTTTGAACTCTTTGTAGGCTTTGAGGCTGTAGAGTCAGTTCCACAACACCACAAGGCATTGGGAGAGGGCTCTGATGTTCAGGAGTTCCATCACAGATCATTTTGCTGGCTCGCAGAGTACTTGCTGACAAGTCCAACTGGAATAGCTGAGATACAAAGTTTTTTGATTCACACTCTTGGCTTTTCTGAATGAATAAAAAATATTTTACTTTCATCAGCTCCCTTTGTGAGTGAATACTGTCTGCCTTTGGCAGAATGCAGCTAGATAAATTGAATAAATTTTTACATTGCTTTGACCCTCAATTTTAAGGTGTACTTTGTAAAACTTCCCTCATAATCCTAAATTTAATGTCCTCCCCTACCTGCCATTTTTTTTTAAAAAGGAGATTTTTTATTTGCCTGCCTTATCCTTCTGGATTTCACACTCCCTGAAGCATGGAAGAATTAGGTCATGTACCAACTACATGAGAAATAGATTCCTTAGAAATAAGTGTTACACATAAAAAAGGGGAAAGGATCCACATGTACAAAAATATTTATAACAGCTCTTTTTGTGGTACAAAGAATTAGAAATTGAGAGGATGCCCATCAGTTGGAGAAGGGCTGAACAAGTTGTGATATGTGAATGTAATAGAACAGTATTGTTCCATAAGAAATGGTAAGCAGGAAGATTTCAGAAAAACCTAGAAAGACTTACATGAACTGATGCTGAATGAAGTGAGCAAAACCAGGAGAACATTGTACACAGTAACAGTAACCTTGTGTTATCAACTATGATAGATTTAGCTCTTCTCGGCAATTCAATGATCCAAGATAATTCCAAAAGACTCATGATGGAAAACACTACCCACATTCAGAGAAAGAATTATGGAGTCCAAATGCAGATAAAAGCATACTATTTTCACTTTTTTTCTTTTTCTTTTTCATGGTTTTTCCCTTTTGTTCTGATTCTTCTTTCACAACATGACTAATGTGGAAATATGTTTAACATGTGTATACATGTATAACCTAAAAAAAAAAAGGAAAGAAGTGCTACAAAGCCATCTTGCCAAGAATTGATTTGCCATTGTGTTCTTTCTATCTTAAGATGCACCTTCTCCACAAGGACATATTAAATCTTGTTGAGCACAACTCCACCCTTCCCTCCCCCAACTGATCAGTGAGCAGGAATTTCAGCCTAGGGTAAACACCCAGCCAGATATTTCTCCCTTATCCCTCCTGCCCAACCCTGCCCTCCCTACCACACCTGGCCAGATATTTCTCCATCCTCCCCCATCCCCTTTCCCCCACCGGATCACCAGATATTTCTTCACCGGATATTTCTCCATCCCTTGCCCTGTGCCCCCCACTAGATCCTCCCTGTCTCCACCCATTCTAGGTTTCCTTCCCTCAGCCTAGGGTAAACTTTAAGCACAAGGAAAATTCAAAGATACACTGACCAATCACTGATTGTGGTTTCAGTTTAGGTAACCTGAATATTGGAATCTCTTTAAAAACCCGCACATTTGTCCATGCCATCTCACTGTCTGATTTGGGTATGTGACTCTGGCAGTCCCACAGCAATAAAATCCACTTCCAAATTTTACTCTCAGGGATCTTTTGTCTCTATCCATTCTGGCATGACAATCTTAACTCCCATCTTTTGATTCCAACTCTGCCCAAGGCTTGTCTGTTTTTCCACACCTTTCATCAGCACAAGCACATAGGCATCAGTCTTCTCCAAGGAGCTCTTTCCCCTAGAATTGATATATTTCCACAGGAACAAAGCCCAACTAGATTAGGTAGTGAATGACCTGACTTTCATCTCCAAAGATGTCAACAGCTTACCAATTTCCTCTAGCTTTGTTCCCACCTGTAGAGCTGAGCTCCAAAGGATTCTTCTACTCATTATCAAGGGTGAACTCCCAAAGAATTTCTTTTAACAGTGAGTAACAGCTTCAGGGCAAATCATCCAAGGATCAACTTCTCAAGGAAAGAATAACTTTTGTTATTTTGTTCAATTCTTTAGAATAAAATTTCCATGGTAAGTGTTGTCTCAAGAGCTGTTTCAATAGATAAAACCTAGAGATATGTGGGCAGAGAAGCTGTCAGTAGCCAAGAGAGAAAAATATAAGAAATATTAGTATCCACATAAAAAAAAACAGGCCTAATGCCAGTTGATTATAAATTAGATTAGATTAAAGATTAGATTTATTCCAGCCTCCTTTTAAGCAAAATGTACACACACACACACACACACACACACACACACACACAAACACACATATAGGCACACACTATGTGTATCTGTATGTATATATGTGTGTGCATGTATATATATGCACACAGACATACATAGTGTGTGTGTGCATGCGTGCGTGTGTGTAGTCTGTAAAGTCTTAATGAAGTTTAAAGCTTTCATAGCTTAAAGCTACACTTAGAATTTTGGGACGTGATTGAACCAAATTTACCTTCTTAAGTCCTACAAAAGGAGTAGTGGAGTAGTTCATGTCAACCTCTTGAGGTTTTGTCTTTCCAAAGGAGACCTCCCAGAAACTCCATGAGCCCATACCCACGTCAGATGTATGAGAAGGCTGGAGAAGTGATTTTGGAAATGGCCTTTCATAAATAGCCCACCCTCAAGAAAGGGATAGAGTTGGGGAGGCAGAGTGCTACCTCCATCCCTGGAGGAACAGGGAGGAAATCATAGTGGGTGTTTCCTCTGCTATTAGTGGAAGAGCACAGGGACATATCCTATCTAGAGGCTGCCTAACAGAAGCAACAGGAGGCAAATGCAGCATCACATTTTACCTTTTTGTTGTTGTTTTGTAGGTGGGAGGAGAGACTCTCAGTCAGAGGACTCCCACTTACTGGGGTGGATATGCAACCTAGAGGGCAAAGAGCTTAATGATCTGCTCAGGGTCACCCAGTCATTTTGTATCAGAGACAGGCCATGAATCCAACTTTTCCTGACTCTAGTTCTGACTTTCAGCCACCAGGCCAGACCATCTCTGCACCATCCTCAAAGACAGCCAAATGAGGACCTTGCACATTTCTAGGTTTAGGTTTCTCCACCAAGGACTGGAGGCAGAGGACTGGGAAAAGGGCAGACAGAAGAAGGGAACAGCAGAAAGGAGAATTCTTACCACCCCCCTCTGTGACTGAGAGACAACATGGCATAGCTCAAGGGTAGGGGAAATGTAAGAATGTGCAGAGGAATGTAGGGGAAATGATCTTTATATAAGGATGGCCTTGACAACAAGAAGAGCTGCATTCAAATCCTGCCTTTGAGTAACAGGCAATATGTTGCACGATTCCAATGATGATAGTGAGCATTTACATAGCCCTTTAAGGTTTGCAAAGTACATTCCACATATTATCTCTTTTCATCCTCACAACACTGTGAGGTAGGTTAGTACTTACCTCACCCCATTATCATCCCCATTTTACAGACGAGGAAACCGAGGCTGAGAGAAGTTAAGGTTTATGTGTGAGGTGGAACTCAAACTCAGAGCTTTCAAGATCAAGTCCAAGGTACTATCCACTCCTAAACTGTTCCCTCACTCAGTAGGTAAAACTCTATACCTGCACTGATTTTAAGGCCCCTTAGAAATACAAGATGGGCCAGCTTTGAAAGATGTGGTTGGATTCTGCCATGCCCAGACATTCTCCCACACTTCTTCATCTTCTCACTTAAGACCTGAAAGTGTTCATTCTTGTTCTTTTCATTGGTGGTGGGAAGAAAGGTGGAGTGGAATGCACATTTCTCAATAGCTGGTCTAACAACTAGAGAATATAATTTACATTTATACCAGTGGCTTTGTTCTGAGGTTAACCCAGCCCAATGGCTACTTCCCTCAGAGAAAATTACCTCACTGGTAGATCCAGACAGATTTCCTCTGCAATTCAGAAAAGCCCAGAGAACTGGCAACATTTGGAAACTCAGATATCCCTGGGATTGGTGGAGGGAGGCAGCATAGACACCATTGACTTGGCTCTCAGGTCACAGAGGTAAGGTCTGAAGCTAGAGGCAAGAACCTGAAGCTGGGAAGACGTGGGGAGAAAACTCTATTAACATCATTGTCAGTTAGTGTCCCCCAGAGTGGACCACCCAAGGACATTACACAACACTTCAGGAGGAAATTGTGGCCTCCAACCTTCTGCTGTGTCTAGATTCAGGGTGATTCTTATGCACATGAATGAATTTTTATTAATCACAGTTTGTGGGGGAAATGATCTATATATAATTATATACTGTAATAGCCAGTTAACACTGCAGGGATGGTAAGGTTTTCTCTGTGAAAGGAAGGGAAAGAAGAAACTATGGGGCAGTAATGTGTGTGAGTGGAGTATGGAACATCTGGTTGGGTATCATTTTCCAGGTGTGGAGAGAAACTTCAGAAATGGAAATCTCAACTCTATGTTGTCAGTTGTCAATCTAACTGAATCTCTGACTCTTGTAAGGGCTCATGCAAATATCAATGTATCAAATAATGTACAAGTCATGAGAGCTCGAAATTAAAGCTGGAAGTTGACTTTAAAAGCTGTTGAGTCCATTCCTACCTCCCATTTTGGTAATAAAAAAAAAAACAGTCTCCAAGCAATTTAATAGTTTGCCCAGTATCATGTCCAAGGTGGGATCTGAACCCAAGACCTCCCAACATATGTACATAAATGCATACATGTAGACATATTGTCTACATTTAAGCCTCAAAACAACCTTGTGAAGAAATTCTGTTACTATTCCTTATACAAATGATGCAACTAGGGCTCCAAAAGGTTAAGAGGCTTGTGTGGAGCTAATAAATGTCAGAGGTAGGATTAGAAACTAGGTCTTTCTGATTCAAAGTCCAAAATTCTATATATACCACCATACTGTCTCATGAAGGGTCTAAAATAAAAACAAACTGGTCCTTTTTTTCTTCATCCCTCCAATCTTTAAGATACTTCTTTCATGAAATTATCATACTATACTATGCTATGCTTAAGTGCTTTATAATAATTATTTCATTTCATGTTTATAACTACCCTGAGAGATACGTGCTATTATTATCCATAATCATGATCCATAGTTAACCATTTTATGGCTGAAGAAACTCAAAGACAGACAGAAGTTAAGTGACTTGCCCAGGGTTACACAGCTAGTAAGTGTCTGAGGCAGGATTTGAACTCAGGTATTCCATACTCCAAGCCCAGCTCTTTATCACTGCACCACCTACCTTTAGCCTAATACAGCATCAAGTGTCAAAGACTAGAAAACAACGTGCTTCATTCTCCCCCACCCCCTTTTCTTCATTGAAATCATGCCAGGGTGCATTTCCATCAACAGTGGTGCCCTCCACATCACAGAGGTTAGGGGTGAGGAACAACCATGATCTGGAAAATCCACACAAAATTTTTTTGACCCTTCCTTCATATCAAAGAAGTCCGAATTTTTTCTTTTTCTTTCATGGGGTGTTTATAGCACCCATCATAAAATTTTGGTTAAGTATTTGGTTATAAGTTATATATAGGTCAAGGTAAGCAAAAATACTTCTGTGTCTGCTGGCCTTCATGTGTCATCTGCGGCTTCCACAAAACTCCCCCAAATTTTCCATTTAATTCCTTATGCTGACCTGTGATAAATCAAAACAGCAATGGGGAAAGTTGTGATGTGACAGGGATAATTATACTGAAAGAGGTGAGAAATAAAGACCACTTAGTCCTGGTAAATAGTTCTACTGAGCTTGAGTAGCCACTATGGAGTTTGAGAACCTCCACAAAAGAGATTCCTTTTAGAGGATGAAGTTGTGGACATTTCACACTGCAATGGGCTAGGCTGGAACTCTGCCAACTTCTACTTGGGGAGCTGGAAGAGAATTTTGAGATCACTTGGTTCTTCCCCTCCTCTTAACAGAGAAGAATAAGTGACTTACCTAAGGTCATTGGTAGCACAGAAGTGGGACAAGATGTTGCTCCCTGGTTCAGAGGCTCTTCCTGACTCCCACTCCAGTGCCCTGACCTTCCCTTTTCAGTTTTTGCCTCTGAAATATGCCCTAGGTAATCTCTCTTTTGGAAATCCTGGCAGCTATTTTAAGAGTTGGGTTCTAGGCCTCCAAGGAAGGAGCTTCCAGAATGTACTGAAAGGGGAGGGGAGAAAGGGAGCAGAGTGGGTGGAGAAGCACTTGGAAACAGCAAATGCTGCAGAGGAATTGTTAGGAGATTTAGAGACTAAGGGATTAGTGGCAGTAAACACCAAAAAAGGAAGCCACTGAGTTTAATCGGTAAAGCAAGCCCTCTAAATCAGAGTGATTGTGGGTTTACAGGCAACTGAGCCAGACTCGCTCTGTGACCCTGGGCCCCACACTTGATCATTTGCTGTGTTTCACTGAGCCAGCAAGAAGTGGACAAAAGAAAACAAAGATTAGGAGGTTTTCATTCAGGATTTTTCCCCTCACTGGAATACCTTCCTCTCTCCCCTTTGCTTATCCAAGTTCTATCCATCCTTCAAGGCCCAGCTAAAGTGCCACCTCCTCCAAGTGCATTCCTCCAACCTTCATTGATCCCCCATTCTCTGAATCCCTATAGTACATCTTGCCACCATGGCCAGTGTATTCCTATGATCTGCCAGAGGCAGCAAGAGGGCACAGTGGATAGAGCACTTGGCTCTATCAGGAAGACTTGAATTCAAATCTGGCCTCAGACACTAGCTGTGTGACCTGGGGCAAGCCACTTAACCCTGTTTGCCTCAGTTTCCCCATCTGTAAAATAAGCAGGGGAAGGAAATAGCAAACCAATCCAGTAAAACCCCAAATGGGGTCATAAAGAGTAGGACACAAGTGAACAACAACCCCCCAAGGCTATTGTGAGGATCAAATCTGTAAAACTCTTAGCACAGCACCTGGCACTCAACAAACGCCTTTTCCTTCCTGCCTGCCACCTTAATGCTAATCCCCAAGAGTCTCTTACTCTCCTAATCTTCTGATGCCCCCAATCTGCTCATTCTTACCTGGGTAACTAACTGCCCCTCTCTGATTCCTTCACTCCTGGAACCATCCCTGAAGAGGCATGGATCGCACTGATTTCACCCACTATACATCAGTACTGAATAACCCACATGTCACGAGGCCCCAGACGGAGCTGGAAGGGGCTTTAGAAGCCAGCTCACTCCTCCTCCCAATCTGGTGATAAGGAAACTGGGGCACAGAAATTAAGCGACTTGTTCTGTGTCACAGACTAGTCGGTGTCCAAGGTGGACTTGTCTTCCTGGTTCGATGTTCAGTGACCTATGTGACCACCTATGCCATTCTGCCTCTATGCCATCACATAATACATCCAAGTTCTCTCAGCTAGTAGACAGAACATGTCGGTGCTCTGACCCCATGCCCAGAATGCTCTCCATTGCACCATGTTCCCGTCACCTGAGCTCTCTTTGCTGCTTAGCAGTCCTACATATACTTATTGCCTATCTCAGTCTCTGCAAATATTTTCCCAACTTTTCTTCTTTCCCAAGGTTTCCTCCCACCACATCCTCTCCTCCTCACTTTTATATCAGATGTTCCAGCTTCCTATTTCAGTGAGAAAATTAAGAGTGTCTAGAAGTCTGAACCCCTCTCCTTTATCAAAGGAAGGGCTTTCTCTGTTTCTTGCTAAGGCTAATTCCTCTACTCGTATTCTCATCCCTGCCTGACTCATGTGGGACATTGTTTTACTTTGAGCAACTAAGTCACTTTGACTATCATAAATACACAAATTAAAATGAAGGACATAAGAAGAGACACCTTCACCCTTTTATTGGCGAATTTGAAAGGCATTTGTCCACAGCTTCTGTAGCTGATATCTCATGACCCATTCTCTCCTCAGTCCTTTACAACCTGACTTCATTCCATTTCATTCTAACAAACTGCCCTCCTATTAGACAGTAAGATTCATGTGGGCAAAGAGCAAGAAGCATAGCACTGGAGTGTTGCAAGGAACATTAAAGAGAATTGGACCAGTGTTCTCTTTTTATAGGTAAGAAAACTGAAGGCCAGAGAGTGAAGAGGGTTGGGATCATTAGTGGATTGTTCTTTTCTAAATGCATGTGTTCCTCTTGTTTTGGTTCAGTGCTCTGCTGTGTTTAACTGATGTTTGTAGAATGGAGAATCTTTTTGTTCAGTTGAATGAAGAACAATATTCAAATTCTGGAATATCTATTAGTTTTTGAAAATATTCATTGTCTAACAACAGCACCAAACAAAATATGTGTATAGTTCTGAATTATTCCCAAGAGCATTTGAAAAAATTAGAATAAAGGGTTTTGTTCTTCTTTTATTTTTTCTGCAATGGTGAAGGGGAGGAGGGAAGGGAAAAATAGATGCTTAAAAACAATAAAATTCAATACAAATAAAAAATTGGAGTAGTAAGAAAGCTAGGGATTTGGTATGCTGGAGAGAAAGAACACACTGGGGGAAAGCTGTCACCATTAGGTGGTGTCTTCCTGAGGGATTCTGTTCTACCTCAAATGACAAAAGCCCTCACCCTGCCCTATGCAGGCATTGCAGAATTTGAAGCTTAGGAGTAAATATGTTATAACAAGAGAGCAGAATGTGGAGAGTACAGAATGGCATAGGAGAAAGGCCATTGGACATCACCTCAGGAGGACCTTGGTTCAGATTCCACCTTAGACACTGATTAGTGTATGATTCTGAGTAAGTCATTGAGTCTATCTGTGCTTAAATTTCCCCATCACCAAAACGGGGTAGGGGGAGAGAAATAAACTGGATGACTTGTAAGTTATCTAGTACTGAGGTACTTAGTTTTCATCCCCACTGGGAATGGAATCAGGAAGGCTCATTCTCATGAGTACAAATCCAGACTCAGACATTTACTAGCTGTGTAATCCTGGGCAAGTCACTTAGCCCTCTATGCCTCAGTTTCCTCCCCTGTAAAATGAGCTCGAGAAGGAAATCCTGTATCTTTGCCAAGAAAATCCCAAATGGGGTCACAAAGAGTCAGACCCAACTGAAGCTACTCAGTAACAACAACGGTGGTGGGTAAACTCTGTATAATTTAGTGCCTTTCTTCTGGGATGACCAATATGGAGTGGATTTGAAATCTTTAACTCCACAGAATAAAATTCTTTGTTATTTAACTAAGGGAAAGGAAGTGACTGCTGAGCACAAAAGGACAAGCTCTTCCCTCCTTCTTCTTGCTGGTCGTCCCAGGCTATACAAAGACTAAGAAACTTCTCAAGTGAGGCAAAGGCCTCCTAGCAAAGATGGGGGTGATCCTTTGACAGGTCTTTTTAAAAATACATCTTGCTTGTGTTCAGAGGGTAGCAGGAGGTGTTTCTCTTCCTTCCTCCCTCATGCATTCATTCACTTCACTCCTCCTGCTCCATTTTACCTGATCTAAACAGAAAAACAATATGATGCAGTAAAGAGTCTGGTTAGATTTGAGATCCAAATCATACTCCTGAGGCTTATGACTTTGGGGAAGCCACTTAAACTCCCAGAGCCTCTGTTTCCTAATCTGCAAAGTGGGAATAACATCCAAAATATCTGCTTCATAGGAATATTTCCAAATAGGAAAATGCATGTAAAGTGTTCCCCTGTACAAATGTTATTTATTATTATAAGTTGAGGAGGGTTTTTTTTAATGTTTTTATTGATGCCGCTTTTAGTGCCTGTCATTTCCTTTTATACCTTCATCTAATAGGACCTACCATTGTGTGTGCGTGAGTGGGTGTGGGTGTGTAGGTGTGTGTGTGTGTGTGTGTGTGTGTGTGTGGAGAGACAGAAACATTGAGCCATACAATGGTCATATGACAACAAAAATGATATATGATACTTGGCACAACATAATATTTGATTGATTTACAACCAATTTTGGTGCCCCTTCTTAGCCTGTAAAGCTACTATATTCATAGATTAGGAGCCCTGTTTCAAGGTAAAAACCTGTTTCAAAATAAACGTGTGGGTCCACACTCCTTTTTTTTTTATAGGGTGTAGCAAGAGGAACATTTATGATGCTTCCCTATTACCTGGAGGAGTCTGGTTCTTTTCCTTAAAAAGTATTGAGCTTATGGACCCGCATTGGTTTGTTCACCTCTAACATACAATTGATACAATTAACTCAGAGCAAAGGCATTTGCTGAAATGGCATAATGCAAACAGTATTAACAAAGGATGCCACACAGTATCAATGGGAAGAGCAGGCATACACACAGGAGAGAGGGCTGCTAGTAGAGAGGATCCCCACAGACCCTGGATGTCCTTTCTCTTCCTGTGTTCTCATGCTACTCCCTCTGGGTACAGTATCTCTGCTGGGCAGGTGGCTCTGCTAGGCTCCCTGGGCCTGCTCACTGCTAAGCAAAGCATCTCCTAGGGCCATGTCCTTCTGCACAATGTGCTACTGTTAAGGGTGAAATGGAAGAGAAAAATTCCCTGTCCATTCCTCCCTTGCTGAACTCTCTAGGAGGCAGAAGGGAGGTAAAAAATAAGTCCTAGGCAGCTGATTCATTTCTTCACGTTTGTCCCTTTTCTCAACTACCAGAGCTTCTCCAACCCTAGAGCTGTCTGAGGAATAAAGAAGTATGGCTAACTAAAGTCTGAAAGGATATCAGTTGTTTCTTACTCATCATCCAATGCTTCGTGACTCCATTTGGAGTTTTCTTCACACAGGTAATAGAATGGTTTGCCATTTCCTTCTCCAGCTCATTTTACAGATGAGGTAACTGAGGCAAACAGGGTTAAGTGACTTGCCCAGGATCACATAGCTAGTAAATTGTCTGTGGCTAGATTTGAACTCAGGGAATTAAATCTTCCTGACTCTGGGTCCAGCCCTCTATTCACTGTGCCATCTAGCTGCCCTATATGTCTATATACATATATGCATATGTATATGTTTATATGTATATATATACATCTGCTTATAGACAAAATAAATACATAAAATCATATGAGGAGAGGGCACTAGTGATTGGGAAGCATCAGGAAAAGTTTCATGTAGAAGAGAAGAATTCTAAAGGAAAGAAGGAATCCCAAGAGGTGAGGATGAGAAAGGAATGGCTTCCAGATATAAGGGCCAATGGAGAGTATCTCTGAGAGGAGGTACTACTTTTCCTTTATCTTTTCTTTTCTTTTAAAAAAACATTTCTATTTTTTACTGAATCATAAAACACAAATAAATTAAATAGGAAATAATGCAATCAAATGGTTTTCATTATTGAAAATGTATTTGATATACCTTTCCCCACCCTACCCTACCACTGATATCTTGGGAAGAATGGATAAAACTGACCATTCACAAACAAAACAACTTCATCCTCAAAATCCCCATCTCTTCCTCTTAGGGATTTCCTCTCCTAAAGCCTCTTTTCAGATGTTTTCCTCTATGTCCCTTATATTCTTCTTCCTCTTAAAAAAAAAAAACCACCTTTTTGAACCATTTAATAAAGGGTTAAATAATAATCAATAGATTGAGAGCTGAAAGTAATCTCAGAAACCATCTAGTTCAATGCCCTCATTTTACAGATGAAGAAAACTGAGTCAGATAATTTCAGTGGCAAGGTTACATCCACTGTGAAAATTATGAACATATTTTGGTTAGATATTAGCCAAGTCTTATGATGATCTATTAGAGGAACTGGGCACGTTCAACTGGGAGAGTAGATTGAACAGTTTTATGCATTTGAAGAGCTGTCATTAAAAAGAGAAAACCAGATTAGATTTGTTCATACTGAACCCAGAAAGTAGAACTAAAACCAGTAGCTAGGAATTACAGGGATCCTCCCAAACCCCACTAATTAGAGCCATAATTGGAATGATCTTCCTTGGAACAGTGGCTAACTCTCAATCAGGTGGCAGGAGAGGGAAAGACATCATATTATACCACATACTTCCCCAATCTCCCTGCTAGCCTCTTTTTTCTTTTCCTTTTCCTTTTTTCTTTTCTTTCTTTTTTTTTTTGGAGGGGAGAAGGTAGGGCAATTGGGGTTAAGTGACTTGCCCAGGGTCACATGGCTAGTTTTTTGTGTTAAGTGTTTGAGGCCCGATTTGGATTTAGGTCTTCCTGACTCCAAGGCGGGAACTCTATTCACTATACCACCTAGCCGTCCTGTCTCTTTTATTTATTTTTTTAAATTAATTTATTTATTTTCAGTTTTCAACATTATTTCCACAAAATTTTGAGTTACGGATTTTCTCCCCATCTTTCCCCCTACCCCCCCACCCCAAAATAGCAAGCCTACTTAATACCCTTTCCTCAATCTGTTCTTTCTTATATCCTCCCCATCACCCCATCCCCCAAACTTTCTAGTAGGGCAAGATCTATTTCTATACCCCAGTGCCTGTATATCTTAATTCTTAGTTGCATGTAAAAGACCTTTTATTTTTTTACATTTGTTTTTAAAACTTTGAGGTCCAGATTTTTTCCTGTATTGCCTCCTTACTTCCCCCACTGGGAAAATAAGCAATTCAATATAGGTTGTACATGTGTAGTTACCCAAATCATTTCCATAATTTTTATATTGTGTAAGACTAACTATATTTCCCTCCATCCTGTTCTGCCCCCCACTTATTCTAATTTTCTCCTTTGATCCTATCCCTTTTCAAAAGTGTTTGCTTCTAACTACCCTCTCCCTCAGTCTGCCCTCCCTTCTATCATACCCCCTCTTATGTCCTACCCCTCCCCCATTTTCCTGTAGGGTAAGATACCCAATTGAGTGTGCATGTTATTCCCTCCTTAAGCCAAATTCAATGAGAGTACAGTTGTCCCATTCCCTTTCACCTTCCTGCTCTTCCCCTCCACTTTAATAGTTTCTCTTGCCTCTTTTATATGAGATAATTTACCCTAATCTCTCTCCCTTTCTCCTTCTCCCAATAAATTCCTCTCTCACTTCTTAATTTTGTTTTTTAGATATCATCCCTTCATATCATCCTGTGCCTTCTGTCTATGTATAAATGAATATACATATGCCCACACTCACATATATATTTATATACACATACACCCTCCTATACATACACATATATGTACGTATACATATATACATACATATTCCCTTCAACTGTCCTCATACTGAGAAAATTCTTAGAATTACAATTATCATTTTTCCATGTAGGAATGTGAATAGTTCAACTTTAATAAGTTCCTTATGATTTCTTTTTCCTGTTTACCTTGCCATGCTTCTCTTGCTGCTTGTATTTGAAAGTCAGATTTTCTGTTCAGCTTACTGTTTTTTTCATCAAGAATGCTTGAAAATTCTCTATTTTACTGAATTACCATATTTTCCCCTGAAACATTATACTCAGTTTTGCTGGGCAGGCGATTCTTGGTTTTATTCCTAGCTCCTTTGACCTCCAGAATATCATATTCCAAGCCCTTCAATCCCTTAATGTAAAAGCTGTGTTATCCTGATTGTGTTTCCACAATACTCAAATTGTTTCTTCCTGACTGCTTGCAGTATTTTCTCCTTGACCTGGGTGTAATGGAAATGCAGATTTGAAGATCTTCCCTGCCCCTAGGCCCTTTAATTGGCTTAAGTGACTCTGAGAACCTTCTTTAATTTGAAAATATACTCTGCCCCCTAATAGGCTGAATGTGGTCACATGGAGCCTGTGGTAGGAGGCTTGGTTTTCAGGAGTGACCACACCTTGATGATGTGTGATTGGACAGTGGGTCAAGAGGGTGGTTACATTCTCTGATCCAAGAAAAGGCTATATAATCCTGATGTGAGGCTTTGCTTTGGGGCCCACTTTGAGAAGTGTTGTGTGATTTGAACAGACGAGACTCTGGGCAGCCATTGAGAGCCCCTGGCTTTGAAAACCGAGATGTTGATGCTTCCCTCTCTGGTAACTGTGATTTTGGTATTGATAATGGTTGGACAGTTTGGAAGCCTGTCTATTTGAAGTTGATCTGTATACTTTGAAGTTCAGGGTACTGACCTTTTCCCCCTGAACTAGGTAAATGATATATGTTTGACTGATTAAAGTAAGCTTGTTAACTGATTTTGAGGTGCTTTCCTTTACAAAAGCAGATCTAAGAACCTGTTTTGGCAGCCATTCTGGGGATGCTGGCGTGCTTGCTGCTACACTGGGAGAACTCTGGAATTTGGCTATAATATTCCTAGGAGTTTTCTTTCTGGGATTTTTCAAAAGGTGATTGGTACATTCTTTCAATTTCTATTTTGCCCTCTGGTTCTAGAATATCAGAGCAATTTTCCTTGAGAATTTCTTGAAAGATGGTATCTAGGTTCTTTTTTGGTCATGGCTAGTGGGTAGTTCAATAATTTTTAAATTATCTCTCCTGGATCTATTTTCCAGGTCACTGGTTTTTCCAATGAGATATTTCACATTGCCCTCTGTTCTGCTTTATAGTATCTTGATTTCTCATAAACTCATTAGCTTCCAATTGCTCTAATCTAATTTTGAAGGGAGTATTCTATTCAGTGCATTTTTGAAATTCCTTTTGCCATTCGGCTTTTAAAGTCATTCTTCTCCTCATTGTTTTTTGGGCCTCTTTTGTCATTTGAGTTTAGTCTGTTTTATTTTTAAACAAATGCTTTATTAACTTCTGTTTTACATCATTCATTTCCGCCAGATTTTGAGTTACAATCATATCCCCCACTGTTATTCC
Organism: Gymnobelideus leadbeateri; assembly: GCA_011680675.1. Taxonomy (NCBI): domain Eukaryota; kingdom Metazoa; phylum Chordata; class Mammalia; order Diprotodontia; family Petauridae; genus Gymnobelideus; species Gymnobelideus leadbeateri. Next base: position 169,765 of record WOXC01004094.1, read on the forward strand.
CCTACCCAACCTCCCAGAATAGCAGTCCCACAAGATATTGCTTCCTCCAATCTTCTCTCTCCCATACCTTCTCCCATACCCCCTTTGACTTTTCCATTAGAGGAAGGTGAATCTTTGTGTGCCAATGCCTGCACATCTTATATCCCAATTATAAGCAGAAGAGTATTAAAAACAGTATTTATATATATTTGAAACATATAATGTTAAGACCTCGAATTTCAGATCCCTTTCCTTCCTCCCTTGTCACCCATTCCCTCTGGGGAGATAAGTAATTCAATATATGTTGTACATGTCTAGCTATGCAAAACATTATCATAGTAGATATATTGTACAAGGCTGCTTATAATTCCCTCCCACTCATCCCACCCCCCACCTGGACCATTCCCTACATGATCCTGTTCCTCTTCTCTAGTGGGTACTTCCAACCTCCCCTCCCCCCAATCAATCATCCCTCCTCTCATCCCCCTTCCCCCTATTCTGCTGCAGGTTGAGATATCCCATTTAGTATGTATGTCATTCTCTCCCTGAACCAAATTCAATGAGAATGTGGTTTTGCCTTTTTTGCCTGCCTAATCTCCCCCTCCCTTGCAACCACTTCCCCTTGCTTCTTCTACATGGGATAGTTTACCCTACGCTGTCTCTCCCCATCTCCTCTTGCCACTTTCCTCTCTCACCTCATAATGTCATCCCTTGAGTATTCTCCCTTCCCAACAGATTCAACCTATGCTCTTTATCCATATATAACTGTAAGCATATACAAACACATTCACATATGTATTCATATGACCACACACCCTTCTTCCATTATTTTCATAGTGAGAAAGATATCATCAGTCACAGTTATTGCTTTTCCATATAGGAATGTAAATAGTTCAACTTTGATGAGTTCCTTTTGATTTCTTTTCCCTGATTACCTTCTCAGGCATCTCTTCTTTCTTGTGTCTGGATGTCAAATTTTCTATTCAATTCTGGTTTTTTCCTCAAGAATGCTTGAAAGTCGGAGGGGCGGAGCCAAGATGGCGGAGTAGAAACAGCTCATCCAAGCCTCTCTGCCCCCAGATTCTCCACAAACTATGTAAAAAAGGACTCTGAAAATCTTCTGGAGCCCCAGCACCCACAGAACGACACAGAGAAGCTAACCTCCCGCTGAGGACAGCCCAGCACCCTGCAGGAAGGACCAGCGCAGTGGTCTGGGAGCCTGCAGCGCGCAGAGCGCAGGAGCCGAGCCGAGCCCAGGTCCACGTGAGCCGAGGTTTTAGCCCCAGGGCGGCAGGGCCAGCAGCCGGCTGGAGGAACCCCAGAACACCAGGAACTGTGGAGACGCCAGAATTATCAACATAGACTTGCCTAGGACAAAGTAAGAGGTTAGTGTCCTATGGACTTTGGGACCTGTATTTGGGGAATGCGTCAGCTCCCTCCCCTGGGGGCTAGAAGCTGCTGAGGAGACACGCCACTGTGTAATTTTCAGAGGCATTTCCGGCTCCCAGCCTACAAATCGTGGGGAGATCCAGCGATCAGTCTTGGGGGGTAATCGCTCTTGCTTTAACCTCCCTGGATCTGGATTGTGATCTAGGGTGGAAGTTGTGGGTGGGTTTACAGCTTGCCAGAAACGGAAGTTGCCCCCCACACGTTCGGGACGAAAATTCCTCTATCTGGCCTTAAAGCCATAGTGTGGCAACAAGCCAAAAGTCAAGCAATTAAGTGGCAACATGCCAAGGCAAAGGAAACAGAAAAATGCAACCCTAGACTCCTATTTTGGGGGCATAGAGCGGGAAAAGGACTGTGAGGTCAGAAGTCCTGCTCCAAAAGCCCCAGGGGAAAACATGAGCGGGTTGCAGGCCATAGAGGACCTTAAGAAGGACTTTAAAAATCAAATAAGAGAAGTGGAGGAAAAATTAGAAAGAGAAATGAGAAGGATGCAGGAAAAGTATGAAATGAGGGTCAACAGCCTGACTGAGGAAAACAACACCTTAAAAAATAGACTAACTCAAATGGCAAAGGAGGCCCAAAGGGCAATGAGGAGAAGAATGCCTTAAAAAGTCGAATTTGCCAGATGGAAAAAGAATCTCAAAAAGTTCACTGAGGAGATTCATTCCTTCAGAGTTAGACTGGAGCAAATGGAAGCTAATGACTTTATGAGAAATCAAGATACTGTTAAGCAGATCCAAACAAATGAAAGATTAGAAGGCAATGTGAAATATCTCATGGGAAAACCACTGACCTGGAAAATAGATCCAGGAGAGACAATTTAAAAATTATTGGACTACCTGAAAGCCATGATCAAGGAAAGAACCTAGAAATCACCCTTCAAGAAATTCTCAAGGACAACTGCCCTGATGTTTTAGATCCAGAGGGCAAAATAGAGGTTGAAAGAATCCACAGATCACCTCCTGAAAAGATCCCAAAAAGAAAACTCCCAGGAATATTATAGCCAGGTTCCAGAATCCCCAGATCAAGGAGAAAATACTCCAAGCAGCCAGGAAGAAACAATTTCAATATTGTGGAAACACAATCAGAATAGCCCAGGACCTGGCAGCTTCTACAGTGAGGGATCGAAGGGCATGGAATATGATATTCCAGAGGGCAAAAGAACTGAGAATGAACCCAAGGGTCACCTACCCAGCAAAACTGAGTATTTTGTTTCAGGGAAAATATGGTCATTCAGTGGAATAGAGGACTTTCAAGCATTCTTGAGGAAAAAACCAGAATTGAATGGAAAATTTGACATCCAGACACAAGAAGCAAGAGATGCCTGAGAAGGTAATCAGGGAAAAGAAATCAAAGGAACTTATCAAAGTTGAACTATTTACATTCCTATATGGAAAAGCAATATCTGTGACTGATGATATCTTTCTCACTATGAAAATAATGGAAGAAGGGGGTGTGGTCATATGAATACATATGTGAATGTGTGTGTATATGGTTACAGTTATATATGGATAGAGGGCATAGGTTGATTTTGTTGGGAAGGGTGAGTACTCAAGGGATGAAATTATGAGGTGAGAGAGGAAAGTGGCAAGAGGAGATGGGGAGAGACATGGTAGGGTAAACTATCTCATGTAGGGGAAGTGGGTGCAAGGAGGGGGAGAATAAGGAAGGCTAAAAAGGCAAAACCACATTCACATTGAATTTGGTTCAGGGAGAAAATGACATACATACTAAATGGGATATCTCAACCTGAAGCAGGATAGGGGGAAGGGGGATGAGAGGAGGGATGATAGATGGGAGGGCATCCTTGGGGTGAGGGGAGGTTGGAAGTACCCACTATAGAAGAGGGACAGGATCATGTAGGGAATGGACCAGGTGGGGGGTGGGATGAGTGGGAGGGAATTATAAACAGCCTTGCACAATATATCTACTATGATAATGTTTTGCATAGCTAGACATGTACAACATATACTGAATTACTTATATCCCAAGAAGGAATGGGTGACAAGGGAGGAAGGAAATGGATCTGAAATTCAAGGTCATAACATTAAATGTTTCAAATATATATATAAATACTATTATTAATACTCTTTTGCCTGTAATAGGGAGATAAGATGTGCAGGCATTAGGACACAAAGATTCACCTTCCTCTAATGGAAAAGTCGATGGGGGTATGGGAGAAGGTATGGGAGAGAGCAGATTGGAGGAAGCGATATCTTGTGGGACTACTATTCTGGGAGGTTGGGTAGGGGAATAATGGGGGAAAATGATTGTAACTCAAAATCTGGCGGAAATGAATGATGTAAAACAGAAGTTAATAAAGCATTTGTTTAAAAAAAAAAAGAATGCTTGAAAGTCCTCTATTCCACTGAATGACCATATTTTCCCCTGAAACAAAATACTCAGTTTTGCTGGGTAGGTGACCCTTGGGTTCATTCCCAGCTCTTTTGCCCTCTGGAACATCATATTCCATGCCCTTCTATCCCTCAGTGTAGAAGCTGCCAGGTCCTGGGCTATTCTGATTGTGTTTCCACAATATTGAAATTGTTTCTTCCTGGCTGCTTGTAGTATTTTCTCCTTGATTTGGGGATTCTGGAACCTGGCTATAATATTCCTGGGAGTTTTCTTTTTGGGATCTTTTTCAGGAGGTGATCTGTGGATTCTTTCAACCTCTATTTTGCCCTCTGGATCTAAAACATCAGGGCAGTTTTCCTTGAGAATTTCTTGAAGGGTGATTTCTAGGTTCTTTCTTTGATCATGGCTTTCAGGTAGTCCAATAATTTTTAAATTGTCTCTCCTGGATCTATTTTCCAGGTCAGTGGCTTTTCCCATGAGATATTTCACATTGCCTTCTAATCTTTCATTTGTTTGGATCTGCTTAACAGCATCTTGATTTCTCATAAAGTCATTAGCTTCCATTTGCTCCAGTCTAACTCTGAAGGAATGAATCTCCTCAGTGAACTTTTGAGATTCTTTTTCCATCTGGCAAATTCGACTTTTTAAGGCATTATTCTCCTCATTGCCCTTTTGGGCCTCCTTTGCCATTTGAGTTAGTCTATTTTTTCAGGTGTTGTTTTCCTCAGTCAGGCTGTTGACCCTCATTTCATACTTTTCCTGCATCCTTCTCATTTCTCTTTCCAATTTTTCCTCCACTTCTCTTATTTGATTTTTAAAGTCCTTCTTAAGGTCCTCTATGGCCTGCAACCCGCTCATGTTTTCCCCTGGGCCTTTTGGAGCAGGACTTCTGACCTCACAGTCCTTTTCCCGCTCTATGCCCCCAAAATAGGAGTCTAGGGTTGCATTTTTCTGTTTCCTTTGCCTTGGCATGTTGCCACTTAATTACTTGACTTTTGGGCTTGTTGCCACACTATGGCTTTAAGGCCAGATAGAGGAATTTTCGTCCTGAACGTGTGGGGGGCAACTTCCATTTCTGGCAAGCTGTAAGCCCACCCACGACTTCCACCCTAGATCACAATCCAGATCCAGGGAGGTTAAAGCAAGAGCGATTACCCCCTAAGACTGATCGCTGGATCTCCCTATAATTCGCAGGCCAGGAGCTGGAGCTGCCTCTGAAAACTACAAAATGTCTTGTCTCCTCAGCAGCTTCTAGCCCCCAGGGGAGGGAGCCGACGCATTCCCCAAATACTGGTCCCAAAGTCCATAGGACACTAACCTCTTACTTTGTCCTAGGCATGTCTATGTGGATAATTCTAGAATCGCCACAGCTGCTGGTGTTCTGGGGTCTCTCCAGCCAGCTGCTGGCCCTGCCGCCCAGGAGCTAAAACCTTGGCTCATGGGGACCTGGGCTCCGCTCGCCTCGGCTCCCCATGCTCTTCGCGCTGCTCGCTTCTGGCTCTCAGACCACTGCGCTGGTCCTTCCTGAAGGGTTGCTGGGCTGTCCTCAGCAGGAGGTTAGCTTCTCTGTGTTGTTCTGTGGGTGCTGGGGCTCCAGAAGTTGTTCAGAGTCCCCTTTTACATAGTTTGGGGGGAATCTGGGGGCAGAGTGGCTTGGATGAGCTGTTTCTACTCCGCCATCTTGGCTCTGCCCCTTAGTCTGTTTTTTAAGGTGTTATTTTCTTCAATGTATCTTTGAGTCTCCTTGTCAGGCTATTGACTTGTTTTTATGATTTTCCTGCATCATTCTCATTTCTCTTCCCAATTTTTCATCCACTTCTTTTATTTGATTTTCAAAACCCTTCTTGAGTTCCTCCATGGCCTGTAACCAATTCATATTTTTCTTGGAGGCTTTTGATGCAGGAGTTCTGACTCTTCTGTCTTCTTCCCATTCCATGCTTTAATCCTTTTTGTCCCCAAAAAAGGATTCTATGGTCTATTTGTGCTTCCTCTGCTTGCTCATATTATCAGCCTATTACTTGATTTTGAGCTCTTTGCCATGGTAGAACTCTGCTTCCAGAATGGAGAGAGATTTGTACCAAATCACTGGGGTTTTCACAGCTGCTGGAGCTATTAGGAGGGCACCCTGTCTACAGGCCCCATAAGCTCTCGTTCACTGGTCACACACCCCAGGACCACCACCGATGTCTACAATCCAGATCCAAGCAAGTTAAAGCAAGGGCAATTACCCTCTGAATGGTCCCTTGGCCCCCCTATGTTCTGCAGGCCAGGAGCTCCTGAGGCAGCCATAAGGTGCAGGCACTGTGTTTCTGCCACTTCTCTCCCCGAGGGCAGCAGGTGGACCAGCCTTTTCCCCGCCCATTCCAACAGAGTTCCACATGGACCTTTTACTTTGTCTTGGGGTTTATGTGTTGAGAAGTCTGGAAACCACCACAGCTTCTGGTTATTCACTCTCCTGAAGTCTGCTCTGGCCGCTGCTGGCTGGGGCCTCCTTGGGACTGGAACTGTGCAGTTCTTGTGGGACCGTGCTCCGCTCCCAGTGCACTTCAATAGATCTTTCCTGTTGGCCTGCTGGCTGTCTTCAGTGGGAAATTTGTTTCTCTCTGTCACTTTGTGGGTTCTGTAGCTTTAAAATTTGTTTAGAGTCATTTTTTCCAGGTCTTGGTTGGAATTGTTTGGAGCTGGAGCCCATGCCAAGTTTCTGCTTCTACTTTGCCATCTTGGCTACACACACACACACACACACACACACACACACACACACAAACACACACACCCTCTCTTTTATTTATTTGGTTTTTTGTTTATTTATTTTTTGCTTCTTTTTTTTGAGGGGGAAAAGCAGCGCAATCGGGATTAAATGACTTGCCCAAGGTCACATGGCTAGTACATGTTAAGGGTCTGAGGCTGGATTTGAACTCAGGTCCTCCTGACTCCAGGGCCAGTGCTCTATTCACTGTGCCACCTAGCCACCCTGTCTCTTTTATTTAAAAAAAAATCTATTTGATGCACTGTAAGGAATGAGAATGAGATGAGAAAGTTCACTTCCTTTCTTTGCAGAGATGGAGTGCTATGGGAGAGGAACACTGTATATAACATCAGATTTGATAATGTTACCTAATTTTGCAGAATGACTTTTCCCCACTCTTTTTCTTTTTAATTTTTTATAGGATATGATAAAAGGAACATTTGTGATGTTTCCCTGTTATCTGGAGTGATCTAGTTCTTTCCTTAAAAAGTATTGAGCCCAGGGGCGGCTAGATGGCAGAGTGGATACATAGAGCATTGGCCCTGGAGTCTGGAGGACCTGAGTTCAAATCCAGCCCCAGACACTTAATACTTACTAGACATGTGACCTTGGGCAAGTCACTTAACCCCAGTTGCCCTACCTTCCCCCCTCTGAAAAGAAAAAAAAGTATTGAGCCCATCTTTGACATTTAACTAGCTCAGTAGTGTAAAGATTCTGACTCTTGCTACAACTTCCTGTTCTCCTGAGCACAAAAGGACAAACTGTTCCCTCCTTCTCACTGGTCATCACAGGCAATACAAAGGCTAGGAAACCATGCTCAAATGAATCAAGCTACATTCTCACTGAATACCCTTCCCCTGCAAAATTAAGCCTTTTATTGTTAAGTGCTAATATTTAATAGTTTATTCCAGTCTTGAACCTTCAGTATCAGACTGGTTTGCTCAAGTCTGGATGCTACATATGGTGCAGTTCTCTGGGTTGAAGAGGAGGAAGAGATATGTTGGGAAATAAAAATAATGTAAAAACAAAGGTTTTAATAAATACTTTAAAAATTCTATTTCTTTAGGTGACAAACTTTGCTGAAGTGATACTGCTCTTTTCTCTAATTAATTAGCTTTAGAACAGAGATCCTTAACCATTGATGTCATGGACACTATTGGCAGTGTAATGAAGCTTATGGACCTCTTCTCACAATACTGTTTTTATTTTATTTTATTTTTGCTTTTTTTTTGGAGGGGGGGAAGGCAGGACAACTGGAGTTAAGTGACTTGCCCAAGGTCACATGGCTAGTTTTTCTGTGTTAAGTGTCTTTGGCTGGATTTAAACTCAGGTCCTCCTGACTCCAGGGCTGGTGCTCTATTCACTGAACCACCTAGCTGCCCCCAGAATACTGTTTTTAAATGTATAAAATACAAACTGTAGGATTACAAAGGAAATCAATTATTTTGAAATAGTTTTTTAAAAAAAAAAGCTCACAGCTCATGTTTTTAAAAATCCTACTTTTAGAAATTCCTTCTAGTTCTATGATTGTACAATCATAGACTTCCTACATGGTATCAGGAATTACATTATGTCACTTGGAGGAAAACATCCCTTCCAACAATAGGAATATACAAAAACCATTGACATTGTTGTACAATATTACTATTCTGATCATGTAATTTTCAGTGATGTCATTAAGAGATACTTAGATAAAACATCTGCATCATATTATGCCAACTTAAAGACATCAGGTTGGTATGCCCAGGCATCAAACCTTTGACTGACAGCCTGTCTATAAAAATGGAGGATCTGCTTTCTCCAAGTTATCATGTCCCTGCAACTAGTCAGAGAGGTAAAGTCTATTTTCATGGCTGATCCATAAAACTCAAAACACCTGTTGTGGCCCTACTGGCTTCTGAATTGAGCTTTTCATAAGAAAGAGGCGTGTGGAGTATGTAGTTAGAGCCTATCTCTCTTCTTTACAGGACTTCACTGTGTTACCCTCGCAAACCTTTGAAAAGCATCAGCTCTCTGATCATCCTGTCATGACCAAAACAGCTAAAAATCCCCTTCTCAGGATCCAAGGCCACTAAACACAGTCCAGCTGAAAACAAATTCCCTTTTAGAAATTAGTTATTTTTAATGCCCTGCAGGGAGCCATGAGCCATTTAGCTCATCTCAAGTTCAAATCCGGCACTCCTTCATTGAAAGTCCTACCTCTTTTTTTCTCCTCTTCCTTCTTTTTCCTTTTCCTCATACTTCTATTTTTTCTTCCTTTTCCTCCTTTTCCTAATCTTCCTCTTTCTTCTTTTCCTACCCCCTTCTTCTTCCTCTTTCACAAGCCCAACTTAATCAAATGAGCAGATCAGAAGCCCCTATTCCCTTGAGCAAAGAAATGCTCTGACATTTAGGATTCTGAAGTTGCTGGTTTGGTGTGCTTTCCTTATGAGTTCCTTATAGCTGACTACTTTATTGAAGAACTGCAAGGAATGAGCAGCACTGCATAGAGGTAGGGTAGACCTTTGCAGACTCCAAACTATAGTTATGCTAGACTAGGCCAGCAAATAGTCAGAACCAAGAGTAAGAAAATATAATAATAAGGAAAGGGACTGGATCTCTGGTTTCATTGCTATACAGAGCTCCCTTGTGAGGGAACTTGTTTTAGCAATGCAGGTTGGTTGGTATCTTCTTTGAAACTTACAGTCCTAGAGCTCTGAAAGGGAAGGTAACTGACATCATCATCAATATATATAGTCCTCAAAGTGTTCGTAAGAATGAAACTAGGAGGCGGGGAGGGGAGAGATGAAGTAGCCAGTCAGAACTGATACCAATTTATAAGATCCATTCTGAGAAGTTTTCAAATTTTCACTCCCCAGACACCTGTATAAATTGATAGCATTCCAGGTCTTCTTTTCATATACCAAGATGGACCATACCCCATCATGCTCTTATCGAGGCCAAGTATAAAGCTCTGCTCACCAGCAGGCAAGAGAAGTTAGAATTATTTTGGGAAAGAAATATTTTGCCACTTCTCTCCTCTCTCTGATAATATACGATAGTGGTGAAACAGATGTGGCTGTGTAATCATAGCTGCCAGTCCTTTGAAGACTCAAGAAAGTTGATGACCTGGACCAGTTGACTATAATTCATCAAAGTCATCTTAAATTTCTTTACTCTGGCGGAGCCAAGATGGCGGAGTAGAAACAGCTCATCCAAGCCACTCTGCCCCCAGATTCCCCCCAAACTATGTAAAAGGGGACTCTGAACAACTTCTAGAGCCCCAGCACCCACAGAACGACACAGAGAAGCTAACCTCCCACTGAGGACAGCCCAGCAGCCCTGCAAGAAGGACCAGCAAAGTGGTCTGGGACCTGGCAGCGCACAACGTGCAGAGCGCAGGAAGTGGAGCCCAGCAGAGCCCAGGTCCGCATGAGCCAAGGTTTTAGCCCCAGGGCAGCAGGGCCAGCAGCCGGCTAGAGGAACCCCAGAACACCAGCAGCCGTGGCGACTCCAGAATTATCAACATAGACATGCCTAGGACAAAGTAAGAGGTTAGTGTCCTATGGACTTTGGGACCTATATTTGGGGGAATGCGTCAGCTCCCTCCCCTGGGGGCTAGAAGCCACTGAGGACAAACGCCATTTTGTAGTTTTCAGAGGCAGCTCCAGCTCCTGGCCTGCAATTAATTGTAGGGAAATCCAGTGATCAGTCTTGGGGGGGTAATCGCTCTTGCTTTAACCTCCCTGGATTTGGATTGTGATCTAGGGTGGAAGTCGTGGGTGGGTTTACAGCTTGCCAGAAACGGAAGTTGCCCCCCACACATTCGGGACGAAAATTCCTCTATCCGGCCTTAAAGCCACAGTGTGGCAACAAACCCAAAAGTCAGGTAATCAAGTGGCAACATGCCAAGGCAAAGGAAACAGAAAAATGCAACCCTAGACTCCTATTTTGGGGGCACAGAGCAGGAAAAGGACTGTGAGGTCAGAAGTCCTGCTCCAAAAGCCCCAGGGGAAAACATGAGCAGGTTGCAGGCCATAGAGGACCTTAAGAAGGACTTTAAAAAATCAAATAAGAGAAGTGGAGGAAAAATTAGAAAGAGAAATGAGAAGGATGCAGGAAAAGTATGAAATGAGGGTCAACAGCCTGACTGAGGAAAACAACACCTTAAAAAATAGACTGACTCAAATGGCAAAGGAGGCCCAAAAGGGCAATGAGGAGAAGAATGCCTTAAAAAGTCGAATTTGCCAGATGGAAAAAGAATCTCAAAAGTTCACTGAGGAGATTCATTCCTTCAGAGTTAGACTGGAGCAAATGGAAGCTAATGACTTTATGAGAAATCAAAATGCTGTTAAGCAGATCCAAACAAATGAAAGATTAGAAGGCAATATGAAATATCTCATGGGGAAAACCACTGACCTGGAAAATAGATCCAGGAGAGACAATTTAAAAATTATTGGACTACCTGAAAGCCATGATCAAAGATAGAACCTAGAAATCACCCTTCAAGAAATTCTCAAGGAAAACTGCCCTGATGTTTTATATCCAGAGGGCAAAATAGAGGTTGAAAGAATCCACAGATCACCTCCTGAAAAAGATCCCCAAAAGAAAACTCCCAGGAATATCATAGCCAGGTTCCAGAATCCCCAAATCAAGGAGAAAATACTCCAAGCAGCCAGGAAGAAACAATTTCAATATTGTGGAAACACAATCAGAATAGCCCAGGTCCTGGCAGCTTCTACACTGAGGGATCGAAGGGCATGGAATATGATATTCCAGAGGGCAAAAGAACTGGGAATGAACCCAAGGTCACCTACCCAGCAAAACTGAGTATTTTGTTTCAGGGGAAAATATGGTCATTCAGTGGAATAGAGGACTTTCAAGCATTCTTGAGGAAAAAACCAGAATTGAATAGAAAATTTGACATCCAGACACAAGAAGGAAGAGATGCCTGAGAAGGTAATCAGGGAAAAGAAATCAAAAGGAACTTATCAAAGTTGAACTCTTTACATTCCTATATGGAAAAGCAATAACTGTGACTGATGATATCTTTTTCACTATGAAAATAATGGAAGAAGGGTGTGTGGTCATATGAATACATATGTGAATGTGTGTGTATATGGTTACAGTTATATATGGATAGAGGGCATAGGTTGAATTTGTTGGGAAGGGAGAATACTCAAGGGATGACATTATGAGGTGAGAGAGGAAAGTGGCAAGAGGAGATGGGGAGAGACAGGGTAGGGTAAACTATCTCATGTAGAAGAAGCAAGGAGAAGTGGTTGCAAGGGAGGGGAAGAATAGGAAGGAAAAAAGGCAAAACCACATTCTCATTGAATTTGGTTCAGGGAGAGAATGACATACATACTAAATGGGATATCTCAACCTGCAGCAGAATAGGGGGAAGGGGGATGAGAGGAGGATGATGGATGGGAGGGCATCCTTGGGGGGAGGGGAGGTTGGAAGTACCCACTATAGAAGAGGGACAGGATCATGTAGGGAATGGACCAGGTGGGGGGTGGGATGAGTGGGACGGAATTATAAGCAGCCTTGTACAATATATCTACTATGATAATGTTTTGCATAGCTAGACATGTACAACATTTACTGAATTACTTATCTCCCCAGAGGGAATGGGTGACAAGGGAGGAAGGAAATGGATCTGAAATTTGGGGTCTTAAGATTAAATGTCTCAAATATATATAAATAAAAAAAAATTTCTTTACACTGAAAAAAAAAAGAATGAAACTAACAAATTTCCTTAAAAGCTTAAGAACAATGTTTTTAATCGATGTCCTCATACTAAATACACACAATTTCCAAGCTGTGTACAACAAAAATCTCTCAAAATATAGTTTTCCAAAAGCTTTTAATGTCATTGAAAGCTATTAAACAATAGCCATTAAAGCTTAAACCGCACTAATACTTTTGGGACACCCTGTAAAGTGACATAGCAAAAGAAATCTGAATCATGTGAGGACTGGATGAGGTACATGTATAATTTCTGAACTGTTATTGTTTTCATTGAGCCTACAATAGAAAAGCTTTCATCTCATTGCTTTTATTCAACTACAAAAGCAGTCATTCTTCCCACCTGTGCAGTGGTCTGCCAAATATTTAACATAAAGAACAACAATGACTTGTCCCCAGATGTTTTTTTTCTGAAATTTGTCAAATATAAGATGAAAAGAATAATAATATTAATTCAAAACACAATATAAGAACAGTAAAAAAAATAATTTATATAAAATATGACCTCTTTCAGGGAAGCATTCTAAGGCAATCATGGTCTGTATAACCCCAAACCTATTGTCTTCTATCCTGGATCAATCTGAATATAACTTCAATGTGAAAGAGAGAGTCACATCAAAATGTCATGTTGTTGTTCAGTTGTGTCCAACTCTTTGTGATCCTGTGGATCATAGCATACCTTTATTGTCCGTGGAGTTTTCTTGGCAAAGATACTGAGCGGCTTGCCATCTCCTTCTCCATTGGATTAAGACAAATTCTAAGTCTTAAGACAGTTAGTAAGTGTCCGAGGTCAGATTTGAATTCAGGTTTCCCTGACTCCAGGGCCAGTGCTCTATCCACCGAGTCACCTGATTGCCTCCAAATGTCATCTTAATCATCATTATGTGGTTGATATAAAATTGTATGGTTCCACCAAAAACCAGGTTAAATAATCCCTCCATCAATCATAAGCATGTACTAAGCACCTACAGTATGCCAGTCACCTGGGCATTGGGGATACAAAAAAAAAGTGATATATTCCCTGCCCCCAAGGAGCTTACATTCTATCAGAGGAGATAGCATGTACATATAAAAATATATGAAAATAGATACAAGGTAATGGGAAGAGGGACACACTAGCACCTGGGGAGATTTGTAAAGTCTGGTTTACAAGATGGTGTTTGAACTGAGTTTTGAAAGAAACTAAGTAGTCAAAGAGGTAGATAAGAGGAAATGTATTCCAGACATGATGGAATACGCACTCTTGTTGTACATTCTCCTTTTTTGAAGATGATTGATGGCATCATAGGATGATGTCTTGACTCTTGAGTGAATTGGATTTAAGTGAGGCAGAGTTGCACAAAGTCTTCAATTTCACTCTTTTCCAGAAGTTCAGTGGCAAGATGAAAGTCAGGATAACTGGCAATTATCCAGGATGCAGTGGTTGACCCTGGTGTCTTCAGTGTCTGACCTAGCTCTAAGTGCTCCACAGTGCCTGTTTCAGCTTCCTTCATGGCAACTGGAACAAGTTGTTTGCACCTGCCCTTTCCATCCAGAGAAGTTTTTACATATGTGGAGTAAATATCTCCCAAATTAATTGATAGAGGCTGGTGGGTTTTACATTAAACCTGTCTGCCAAGACGCTTTTAGAGGAATGTGACCATTGCACATGCTACAGCTTCTTGGAACCACAGGTGAGAGTTGGATGACAGGTGGACACCAAAGGTGGATGAGCAGTTCTGAAAAGGGCTTAGCAAGCCCTGACACCAGAGGTGATAGTCCTCCCTGAACACCCCATACCCCCCACTCTTAGTAAATGCAAAAAGAAAGAGATGAGAAAGAGTATCCTGTGTATAATTCTAGACAATTCCAAAAGATTCATGATGTTACCTATAACCAGAGGAAGAACTGATGGAGTATGAATGCAGATCAAAGCATACTATTTTTAGTTTCTTTGGGGGTTTTGTAGTTGTTTTCCCTTTTTGTTCTGTTTCTTCTCTCACAACAGGACTTATGTGGAAACGTTTTACATGATTGCACATATATAGCCTATATCAGATTGTTCAATGTCTTGGGGAAGGGAGATGGGAGGGAAAGAGGGAGAAAAATTTGGAATTCAAAATCTCAGAAAAATTAATGTTGAAAGTTGTCTTTACGTGTATTTGGAAAAATTACTACTTACATTAAAATAAAATAAAACATACACCTTTGGAATAGTAAAATATATTACATAGGAGTGGCTAGGTGGTTCAGTGAATAGAGCACCAGAGTTCAAATCTGGCCTCAGACACTTAACACTTACTAGCGGTGTGACTTAGGGCAAGTCACTTAGCCCCAATTGCCCTGCCTTCCCCGCTCCAAAAAGCAAAACAAATGTGTGTGTGTGTGTATGTGTGTGTGTGTGTGTGTGTGTGTGTGTGTGTGTGTGTGTGTAGCCCACTACATCTAAACCTATGGTTCTAAATATGTTTTCATTTACTGCCATCTTTTAACCAGCTACTTTTCTGACCAGATCAGAACTCATAAATTGGGGGATTTAATCATTTAACTCTGGAATCTCTGCCCAGGGGGCCTTCTGTCCTAATTGGTGAGTACTTCATGGGGGTGGAAAGTGAAGTGGGATACTCTGGCCCCACCTTTCCTATTCTGAACCCATGATTAAATCTACTCAGTCATAGCTACAAAAAGGGTATGGCAGACCAGTCCTTAGTAGCTCCTCTGTAACTTTCCAAACTAAAATACTTTTCCTGAATCACCACTTTTATTTTTTCATCCTCAATATTTAGCATAACATTTGGCACTCTGTAAGCCCTTCATAAATTATTTTTCATTCATTTATTTGTTCCAAAAAAGCAATAATTGACCAGGAGAATAATTTATATAATGACTATGTTGTGAAGGAAAACAACTTTGAAAAACTTAAGAACTCAGATCAATACAGTAACTAACCATACTCCATAAGACTGAAAATGAATCGTGTTTCTCACTTCTTGGCAGAAAAGCAGTCATCTAAAGTTGCAGAATGAGAGATGCATTTTCAGACTCCAATATATGGGTTTGCTTTGCTTTCCTTCACTTATTTTTTTTTGAAGAAGGCTTGGGTGGGAGAGTGGGAAGGAAGGGGAAGCAAGGTACACTGTGGTAAACAGAAGATAAAATGGATAGCGATGTTCCCCCAAGAAAGAAAAAAAAGAAAAGAGGCAATTTTCATTATTTTTTCAGTATTTCATCATTTCTTAAAATAAGCAGCAAAAAACAGATCAGAAAGGGACAATGGAAAGCAGCCTAGTCTTTGAACTGTGTTAAATTGAAAATACACCTCCTCTTTTACTGTTCTTTGAATATGGAAATGTTCATGTTTGTTCATGTTTGTTGAGTTCATAATAATAGAAATATTTTAAAGCCATCATTTTATTCACCTGTGCAATAGTCTATTAAACATTAAAGATAAAAAAAAACAATAGCAGGATAATGGCACCTTCCTGTACAATGTCTATCTGAACTCCAGATAAGGGAAGTGAGGCTTAGAGGGATAAAATTGTATGCCCCAGGGGACACAGCTAGTAAGTGTCATAGCATTGGAACACAGACCTCACCTGATTCCAAGTTCAAAAAGGAATGGGAGTGGGATAAATTTCCATGTGAGCATTTGAAATGAAAAATAAGAACTATTGAGCAAATTTGGCTTTGAAGTTTTTGGATCATCATTCAGTTTGGACGTTTTAAGTATTTAGACTCAGAATTATATTTTCAGAATTGAAATGGATCTTAGAGGTCAGTCAGTTAATAAGCATTTATTAAGTACCAACTATGTACCAGGCAGTGTGCTAAGTATTGGGTATACAAAAGAAGGCAAAAGACAGTCCTTGTTCTCAAGGAGTTCACAGGCCAATGCATGAGACAATGTGCAAACAGGTCACAAATAAATAAGTGACAGGGAGGATAAATTAGAAATAATTAACAGAGGGAAGGTGCTAGAATTAAGGGTAATCCAGAAAGGTTTCCTATCAAAAATGAAATTTTAGTTGAGGTTTCCACCTTCAAGAGAGAAGATAGAAGAGGCCAATTCCACTTCAGATTCCTAAAGGAAAAGCTTGTGAGAAGACATGAGAAGAGTGGGTAGTCTCCATCACGTCCTTATTATAGCTTGCTACATTAGAGACTTCAGGGAGTTTCCCTTTCCGTAAGTTCCAGGATCCTGTCTCTTGGTTGATCTGAGTTATCTCACCTCCAATCAGAGAGTTCCTTCACTCTTTGTGTGTGTGTGTGTGTGTGTGTGTGTGTGTGTGTGTGTGTATGTACGTCTTTGTATACCTTCTTTAATTTCTGTTTTGCAATGATTTGGATAAATTGCTTTCTTTGATATTTTCTGTGTTTATTGTGGAAATGGTATTAGGTGGGAAAGGGTCAAGCCTTGGATGTACAACTTGGGGACCCCTTTCCCAATCAGAAATTATCTGGAAAGCGATCCTATTCCCTAGAAGAACAATATTTAAGGGAGCAGATATGGTTTCAGCCTGGTACCCCCTCTCTCCCTCTGAGGAGAGTAGAATGGTGGCCTCTGCCCCAACCTCCTGTTATGCCTCCTGGCAGGAATGAAAATCTCCCTTGGAGAAGGGAAGGGAGAGAAGATGCTAGAGATGTCTATTCTCTTTCCCTTTGAGTCGCACATGACAGGCTCTTTGCTATAATATGGTACCTCAAAATACATGTGGAGCTCCCTCCTCTTCCTTGAAAGTATAATTTTACAAATGAAAAAACTGAAACTAAGTGAGGTGAAAGGTCTTAAGGCTCAAATGTTGTGAGGCTCAGGGGCGGAGTCAAGATGGTGGAGTAGAAACAGCATTTCCACTTAGCTCAGGTCCCACCACTTACAAATCCATGTAAAAGGGGACTCTGAACAAGCTCTGGAACTCCAGAACCCACAAAATGACACAGAAAAGCTAACCCCCCTCTGAGGACAGCCAAGCAGCCCTGCATGGAGCGGCCAGCACAGGACTCTGGGATCCAAGCCCAGGCCCACTTGAGTCAGAGGTTTTAGCCCCAGGGTGGGTGCAACCAGCAGTGAGCGGGAGGGACCCCAGAACACCAGCAGCTGTGGCGTTTCCAGAATTACCAACACATGGATGCCAAGGAAAAAGTGAGAGGTCAGTGCGGTATGGGCTTTGGGACTGGTTGGGAAATGGCATCTGCCTCTTTCCCTGGGGGCAAGAAGCCACTGAGATGCCCTGGTGCAACAAGCGTGCCACACTGCAGCTTCAGTTCCTGGCCTACAGACTGTAGGGGACCAGCGACCAGTTTGGGGTGGTAATTGCTCTTGTGATTGGATCTGGATTGTGGTCTGGGGTGGAGGTCTTGGGGTGTGTGACCAGCTTGCCAGACTGCATGGAAGCTTCAGGGAGGGCACCCATCTAATACCTCTGGCAACTGAGAAAACCCCAGTGTTTGGAATGAAGCTACCCTGGCTGGTGGCAGAGTCCTACTGTGGCAACAAGCCCAAAAGTCAAATTATTGAGTGGCAACATGCCTAGGCAAAGGAAACAAAATAAACAGAAAAATTCAACATTAGACTCCTATTTGGGGGGCAAAAACGATCAAAGAATGGAACAGGAGGAGGACTGGGAGGTCAGAACTCCTGTACCAAAAGCCCCAAATGAAAATTCGAGCTGGTTACAGTCCATAGAGGACCTTAAGAAGCAGATAAGGGAAGTGGGGGGAAATTGGGAAGAGAAATGAGAAAGATGCAAGAAAAGTATGAAATGAGAGTCAACAACCTGACTGAGGAAAATAATACCTTAAAAAATAGACTAACTCAAATAGCAAAAGAGGCTCAAAAAGGCAATGAGGAGAAGAATGCCGTAAAAAGCCGAATTTGCCAGATGGAAAAAGAATCTTAAAAGCTCACTTGAGGAAAATCATTCCTTCAGAATTAGACTGGAGCAAATGGAAGGTAAAGACTTTATGAGAAATCAAGATGCTGTTAAGCAGATCAAAACAATTGAAAGAATAGAAGGCAATGTGAAATATCTCTTGGGAAAAACCACTGACCTGGAAAATAAATCCAGGAGAGAGAATTTAAAAATTATTGAACTACCTGAAAGCCATGATCAAAGAAAGAGCCTAGAAATCATCCTTCAAGAAATTCTCAAGGAAAATTGCCCTCATGTTTTAGAACTAGAGGGCAAAATAGAGGTTGAAAGAATCCACAGATCACCTCCTGAAAAAGATCCCCAAAAGAAAACTCCTAGAAATATTATAGCCAGGTTCCAGAATTCCCAGATCAAGGAGAAAATATTACAAGGAGCCAGGAAGAAACAATTTCAATATTGTGGGAACACAGTCAGGATAGCACAATATCTGGCAACTTCCACACTGAGGGATCGAAGGGCTTGGAATATGATATTCTGGAGGTCAAAGAAGCTGGGATTAAAATCAAGAATCACCTACCCAGCAAAACTGAGTATCATGTTTCAGGGGAAAATTTGGTCATTCAGTGGAATAGAGGACTTTCAAGCATTCTTGAGGAAAAAACCAGAGTAGAATAGAAAATTTGACATTCAGACACAAGAAGCAAGAGATGCTTGAGAAGGTAATCAGGGAAAAGACATCATAATGAACTTATCCAAGTTGAACTATTTATATTCCTACATGGAAAAACAATAATTGTAACTGATGAAACTTTTCTCAGTATGAAAATAGTTGAAGAGAAAAAGGCATATGTATACATATGTGAATGTGTGTATATATATTTACAGGTATACATAGATAGAGGACACAGGTCAAATTTAACAGGAAGGGATGATACTTAAAAGGTGAAATTAAGAGGTGAGAGAGGAATATAATGAGAGGAGACAGGGAGAGACAGAATGGGGTAAACTATCTCATGTAGAAGAGACAAGGGAAAATGGTTACAAGGTAGAGGAAGAACAGGAAGGCAAAAGGGCAAAACCTTATTCTCATTGAACTTGGCTCAAGGAGAGAATGACTAATACTAGAATACTAAATAGGATATCTCACCCTACAGGAGAGTAGGGGGGAAGGGGATGAGAAGGGAGATGGAAGGGAGGGCAGGCTTGGGGGGAGGGAGGTTGGAAGCACCCACTTTTGAAAAGAGACAGGATCAAAGTAGGGAATGGACCAAGTGGGAGGTGGGATAGGAGAGAGGGAAATATAGTCAGTCTTTTACAATATATCTACTATGGTGATGTTTTGCATAGCTACACATGTACAACATATACTGAATTGCTAATCTTCCCAGTAAGTGTGGGTGACAAAGGAGGAAGGGAATGAATCTGGAAATCGAAGTTTTGAAATCAAATGTTTTAAATATATATAATTTCTATTATTAATACTACTTTACACATAATTAGGAATTAAGACATACAGGCATTGGGGCACAGAAATTCACCTTGCCCTACTCAAAAAGTTGAAGGGGGTATGGGAGAATGTTGGGTGTTTGTGACTTTAAGGTTCCGGCTTAGGCCGAGAGAGAGGTGTAGTGAGCTTTAATAGCCATAAAAGGTGATATATGTAATGCAGGGTCATGATTGGCGGGTGGGGGAGCTTGAAGGGTATATATGCAGAAGCATTGCGGAAATAAACACACACGCTTGCAACCTCAGCCGGTGTTCTGTCTGGTGATTTCCTCTCTGAGGCCGGTGACGACCGAAGACCCGGGATGGGTAAGTAGAGGCTCCAGAGTGGGGGGGGACGTAACATATTGGCGCCCGAACAGGGACCTAGACAGGGACCACCCCCACGTAGAGTGTGGAGCTAACTCTGGGCTGTAGCCTAGGAGTTGTCCAGACAGCCTTCTCCTAGATAAGGTGAAGAAGCCCAGTATGGGGGCGGGGAGAAGTTTCCCTATTTTGTTGCCGGCCGAGGAAGATGTCCTTGTGTCTCAATTTAGACAAATTTGTGCCTCACAGGGTGTAACAGTGTCCAAAGACCGGGCAAACAGTTTTATTGATAGACTTTTAACAGTCTGCCCGTGGGTCCGACATGCGGGGATTAGCCCTGACCGAGTGAGCACTATGAGACATCAGATGTCTACTTATAATCATACCAACCCTGGATTGCTTACGCCAGGAGATTTTTCTTTATTTAAAGTCTTGGAGGCAGTGGTGGTACCCTCCTCAATTCCCCTTTCCCTCCCGGCCGCCACTCAAACAGACTCAAATTCCCCCTCGGTAGCAATAGAAATAGGGCCCGAGGAAGGGGGAAAAACGTTTCCCTCGATTTATCCTTGGGGCGAGCTGAAAACTACAGAAGCAGAAGGGAGAAACCAAAGCTCAGAAACTGCTGCCTTCACGGCAGACGTACCTCGGGATCGGCCGCTCGAAAGGGGATCAGACACCAGGACTTTAGATGATTTGACAGAAACACGTAGGGTTGTTTTTGCTAATCAATATACTGGACAGACTACTGGACATACTTCAATATTCAGACCCAGAGAAGAGACAGAAAGGAGAGGAAATGGAGGGGGGCGTGGGCGGGGGCCTACCGCTTATGCAACAGGGGATGAAACCCCCCGGATGAGACCCGTTGTTCAGGGTGCGGAACCGGGACCGCCCAGCGACACCTGCACTGGGAGGAAAAACAGGAAGCCAAACCCTCCTGGGTATAGAGCGGAATGGCCGCAGAGGGCCCCTCCCCCCCCCCCCCCGCCTGGGTGTTATCCCCCTCCTGTTGAACATCATTATGAGCCCCTGAGAGATGTACAGGAAGCCCCTTACACGCCTCTGGGCGTTCTCCCTCGCTCTTTACGAGCAGCAGTAGAAAAAGGAGAAGAAGTAGATTGGCAAGAATGGGGTGGTGTCTTTCCGGTGTTTACTGACCCGATTAGTAGTCAGAGGGAGTATACACCTATCCCGTTTAAGGTTCTTAAAGAATTGAAAGAGGCTGTCACTAAATATGGCCCCGGAGCTCACTATGTCCGGAGGTTATTGCATAGTATAATTTCAGCAAGTGAGTGGACTCCAAAGGATTTTGATGACTTGGCTTCCGCGGTCCTCACTCCAACTATGTATACGGCCTTTGTGGCCTATCGTAGAAGAGAGGCCACTAAGGTTGTGGCGGCCCGCGGCCTCGCGCCGACCCCAGATGCTGAGGATCTGATATGTGGGATGGGACGTTATGCAAACCCCACTATTCAGGCCGCTTATGGCCCCACTGAGTTGCAGGATGTGAAGACTGCCCATTTACAGGCATGGGATAAAGTGGCCAACATGAGTGATGCCAATACTAATAAGCTTTCAGGTTTAAAACAACGCCCAGAAGAGTCTCCCTTGGAATTTGTCACTAGGGTTCGGCAACATGTTGATAGGACCTTTGGGGAGGGAGAAGCAGCCGGTGCCTTGGTTATAAAACAGTTGCTTAGGGAAGGATTACGACCGTCTGCTTTGGCAGTAATGTCGCTGCTTCCCCCTACAGCAACTATAGAACAGATAGTAGATAAGTTGATGGATGTCCCAAGAGAGGACCCTGTTACTAACCTTGCCCAGGCCCTCTTACAGAGGGAGGAGGAAAGAGCAGAGCAGCGGGAGAACACAGAGCGCCTACTGGTGGCTGCCTTGGAAAAATTGACAGTTGCTTCACCAACCCCCACCCAGTCTAGTAACCGGCTTTGTTTTAAATGTGGCATGCCAGGGCATTTTAAAATCCAATGCCCAAAGAATTCCCAAGCTATTACTATTCCAGTCTGTTTTAAATGTGGGAAACCTGGCCATATTGCTAAATTTTGCCGTGCCAAATCTGAGCGGACACAGGGAAACTACAGTGGGAAGCCCAAGGTCGCGGGCCTGGGCTTCCCGGGATGGAAGTCCTGCCCCGCGGAACGCCCTGACACCAGGGCCGCTACCCCATTTATGCAGACACACAAGCCACCATCCCCCCAGTAGAATCTGTGGCGGTTGGGGTTTGGTCTCCGACACCGGAGGGGCTGGTGGTGGGTGATTCCAATCAGCTGTTGGTTGTTGTCCCGACTCAAGTTTTAACCCCTTCCAAACAGATTTTTGTTTTTAATCCTCATGATGTCCCCTTTTTGATGTCACCTGGGTTTCTGATTGGTTTTGTCCTGCCTTTTAAAGAGGTGGACAGTGTCTATTGGACACAAGAATTGACCGAAGAAAGGCCTGTGCTGACCCTGATGGTAGAGGGCCAGCCCCTCCGAGGCATATTGGACACAGGAGCAGATTGCTCCGTAATTGCTAAACAATGTTGGGATCCCTCGTGGCCTTTAACAACGGCTAATAAAATTATTAGGGGGGTGGGAGGATCAGGAATGGCCCCGCGAGCTGCCTGACCCTTACTTTGGAAAGGGGGCGGGGCTGAGGGCTCATTTCAACCACTTTGTTTATCTGGCTTGCCTCAATGTTTGTGGGGCAGAGATATTTTAAAACAGATGGGTGCATGTATTACTGCCCCTGGGGAGTTAAACTGATGCGAGCTGCTGGTCCTAAGGCCCCCCCATTGCCGCCTATTACTTGGCTTAGTGATACTCCGGTATGGGTGGACCAGTGGCCCCTCACGTCAGTTAAATTAAGGGCCCTTTGGTCTATAGTTGAGGAATTGTTGAATGCAGGTAAAATTGAGCCCTCTTTTAGCCCCTATAATTCCCCTGTTTTTGTAGTAAAGAAAAAGTCAGGAAAATGGAGGATGTTGGTGGATTTACGGGCTATTAATGCTGTAATGTTACCCATGGGCAAGTTGCAGCCCGGCATGCCCACCCCTGTGGCTGTACCAAAAGATTGGCACGTTTGTGTCATTGACATTAAAGATTGTTTTTTTTTCCATACCTTTGCATGAAAGTGATAGAGCCAAATTTGCCTTTTCAGTACCTGCCATAAATTATGCCCAGCCATCAGTTCGCTTTCAATTTGTGGTCCTGCCTCAGGGGATGGCTAATAGCCCAACATTATGTCAGTTTTTTGTAGATCAGGTTATAGCCCCTGTTAGATTTAGGGAACCCTCAATAATGTTTTTACATTATATGGATGATATTTTGATTGCAGCATTAGATCGTGCAGATATGCTCCGGGGCTTACAGAAAGTGCAGGAGGCCTTATCAGCTGCAGGACTGTTTTTAGATCCAGAGAAGGTTCAATTGCAAGCCCCTCTGAGCTATTTGGGATCCACTCTTGAGGGAGGGAGGGTTTCAAGGGACTTTCCGAAGTTGAATATTGATGAGTGCCGTACATTGAATGATTTCCAAAAGTTAATTGGTGCTCTACAGTGGATGCGCCCAGTGATACCCCTCTCCCCTCAGCTTATGGGTCCTTTATATCAGATTTTGAAAGGACCAGCGGACTTAACATCACCCCGGTTGTGGACCATGGAGGCCTTGAAGGCACTCAATGCCATAGTGATTCAGGCGCATTCCACCTTAGTCCAGAGAGATCCCGAAGAGCCTGTATATTTTGTAGTGTTGAAGGATGCTCAGGCTCCATGGGGCGCGCTGTTTCAGCGCCATGGGTGTTTGGAGTGGCTGTATTCTCGCTCCTCTTCCCGCTCCCTGGATAATTGCCGGGAATGGGTCGCCCAGTTTGCATTGCAGGCCCTTAATAGATGTAGAGCTGTGTTTGGTTGTGATTTTGTTTTAGACTTTCCTGATTTTGATCTTGTGGGTCAAGAGTTGGCCCAGGTTTCGTGGTCTTGGGCCACATTATTAACTTCAGTCTCAGTTGCACCAGGGGCTCGACCCCGATTGATCCGTGCTTTTGATTTGCTTCCTTTGAGTCCATGTAATTCAGTGGTCTCACAAATTCCAGTGAAAGGCCCCAATGTTTTTACAGATGCTACTAAAGGCCACCGAGCGGTGGTATATGATCCTGTAAAACAGTGTTGTTGGGCTTTTAAGACACCTTTTCAGTCAGTCCAACAGAATGAGCTATATGCCATTTGGCAGGCTCTTCGCCTTTTTTCTGATGTTCCTGTAAATATTATTTCAGATAGTCAGTATGCTGTGAATTTGCTTCAACGGATGCAATTTTCTTTTTTGAATAATTCTGTGCCTTTGTTTCCCCTTTTTAGTGAGGTTTTTTCCTGTTTGCAGTTACGTTGTTACCCAGTTTATTTTTTGCATGTTCATTCCCATTTGGTGGAAGCAGGCCCCATTTTTGAGGGTAATGCAATTGCTGATGCTGCACTTGGATTGTTCTCTGTGGAGGCCATGGGGTTTAATCAATTGAGTGAGCTTGAAGAACCACCCGTCTTGGCGCACCGCAGGTATCATTTATCTGCGCGTTCCCTTCGATGTTTATATGGTATCAGCCGTGAACAGGCACGCAGTATTGTCAAGGCGTGCGTTTCCTGTGCACCTTTTCAACCCCGGATTCGGGAATCTGCCTTCAATCCTAAGGGGACCTTTTCCAATGAGTTATGGCAGATGGATGTGACCCATTTTGGTCAAAGGTGTGTCCATGTAGTGGTTGATACCTTTTCAGGTTTTGTTTTGGCCTCCATGCAATCCGGAGAAAGTTTTCGTGCAGTTAGATCTCATTCGTATTTTGCATTTTCCGTGATGGGAGTTCCCCTAGCCATTAAGACTGATAATGGCCCTGCTTATACCTCTAAGCCCTTTGCCCTTTTTTGTGAAGAGTTTTGTATTTTTCATTTGACCGGTATTCCATATAATCCTACTGGTCAGAGTGTTGTTGAGAGGGCTAATCGCACTCTGAAAGAAGTGTTGGCCAAGATGTTGGGCAAAGTTCCCCGTACCCTTTTGCCCTCCTAATTATCTCAAGCCCTTTATACTATGAATTTTTTGCAGTTTAGGCAAGATGGCACGACTGCTGCCATGCGTTTTTATGCTGGGATTTGTGCTCTCCCAGCCCCCGCCCTAAGACAGCTCCCGCCACCTAATAGGGCCCAACTGGGTTCGAGAGTTTTATGGTGGGATGAACAGGGCAAGTGGCAAGGGCCAGGGGTAGTGAGAAAGAGAATCAGGGGCGCCCTAACTGTTTCACCGGAGGGTATTGATGATTCCTCCATAGTATGGGTTCCCTTGCATAAAGTGAGAGATATTATGTTTTCTTACCTTTTTTTGTAGGTTTACAGTTTTTGTATTTTTTTTTTATATTTTTATTGGGCTTTTTAAAGCTTGGGGAGTGCCCCCGCCTCAGTTTTGGGCCGTTATGAAGGCCCTACCCAGCCCGCTTCCTGTGGCCTTTTCTTCTACGATCTATCCGATTCTTGTGGTGCGAAATGCCTCGTTGGGGTTACCTACAGCACCAGTGGACCCGAGGGAAGAGACTTTTAACGTCTCCACATCTTGGAACTTGCCGGGTGCTCTGTGTTTTGCTCTGGATCATCACCCAAGAAATGCTTGTGAGGTGAGATCCTGGGATCATGATCCGTGCGTGGTTCTGCATCATCAGCGTTCCGCTCCGGGATTCGGGTTCCCGAAATGGCAGTCTCAATCCGCCCCATCGGCCGCCTCGTCTACCAACCGCCGCAAGGGCGAACAAAGAGTGTCATCACCCGTTCTCAAAGGCCTTCAAGCTTGGCGCCCTGTGCTCAGTGTGACTGCCACCAGCCAATACCCTCGCTGGGCTCCTCAGCTTTTCCCCCCTGTGACTGGTCAAATTTGCCGAA
The DNA here is from genome assembly GCA_011680675.1 of Gymnobelideus leadbeateri. Lineage (NCBI taxonomy): Eukaryota > Metazoa > Chordata > Mammalia > Diprotodontia > Petauridae > Gymnobelideus > Gymnobelideus leadbeateri. Next base: position 195,599 of record WOXC01004094.1, read on the forward strand.
AGCCCGAGACAATGTTTCTCTCCCTTGGCGGCATTGCCAAAATCCCTGGGCATGGCCGTTGGCGGGTGTTGTGGGGTCCTTTTATGACCTCGCGGGTGACCTATGGCTGCAAAAGGATGAAGGTGAAGAAGACTTTAATGTCACAACAGGATGCAATTGGGAAGAAAGAGAGGGGTCCCCTTCAAACAGTGGGTCCTCTGTGGCCAGGGGGGGGGGATGCATGTCGATCAATGCCCTTGCCTTTCTCGGGTATGCGGGAACCTTGGAATTATGACCAAATTCGCCTGTCAATACACAGGGAATATTGCCAGTGACAGTGTTGGGGACCTTGCCTAACATCCCTTGCTGCCTCAGTAACATCGGTTGTCTTGGCAGCAGTGGACCTTCAAGGCGGGACTGTGACTGCAGCAGCATTGAACAATTTGTCTGCAAGTACAGCGGAAGCCCTGTCCCAGACAGGGGAACTTTTTGCACATATGAGGGGAGGGTTTATCTCATGCAGGAACAGTTGGATTTGATGTTTCAGCATGGCACGGGGGGATGTGCGCATTCCCTTTCAAATGTCTGTGTTACTGGGACCCAGTATTATAATACTTCCATGGCTGCGGCCGCTGCCCGGAATATCTCAGTTTACCTGAGTGGACATGGGGATCATACATTTGAGGATAAGTTGGCGAGCTTACGCCGAATGGTTTCTAGGGTCAATGGGACAAGAGTTCACTTTGATTGGTCCCCAGTTCAGCCTATATTGACTTTCTGGCAATGGGTTGGGGGGTGGTTTCAGTCTTGGGGGGCCCTTGGTGCCACGTCCATGTTGGGTGTTTTGTTGTTGGTTTTGGTGATTTGGATTTGCCGCTCAAGACAGAGATATCGGGACTATACATTGCTAACCCGACGGGCTGTTGATTCTTTGGCTCATCAGGAGAGTCCTGACCTGTGGCTTCAGGCCTTGGATGAGCGCCTGTAACACCCGGGGTAAGACGGGCTGTCTCCAGGACGGGCAACTTCTCCATAGCCTGACCGCCTAAGACAGGGCCTAAGGGTGTTGGGTTTCTATGACGGGTAAGGTTCGTGGTTATGGAGATGACCTAAGACAGAGACCCCCGCTCCCTATGCCACAATTGGTCTTAATTTCATCAGATTTAGCCCTAAGGTCCTGCTCCATCGAGCGCATTTTCTGCTCCATCAAGCATATTTTATTTGAATTTGGGTAGGCCATGTGGCCTTTTGTTTGCTATGCTAGAATTGGTTGCTTTGTTGAATTTTTAAATAAAAAGGGGTGAGTTGTTGGGTGTTTGTGACTTTAAGGTCCCGGCTTAGGCCGAGAGAGAGGTGTAGTGAGCTTTAATAGCCATAAAAGGTGATATATGTAATGCAGGGTCATGATTGGCGGATGGGGGAGCTTGAAGGGTATATATGCAGAAGCATTGCGGAAATAAACACACACGCTTGCAACCTCAGCCGGTGTTCTGTCTGGTGATTTCCTCTCTGAGGCCGGTGACGACCGAAGACCCGGGATGGGTAAGTAGAGGCTCCAGAGTGGGGGGGGACGTAACAGGAGAAGATATGGGAGATAGCAGATTGGATGAGGGGATATCCTGTGGGACTGCTATTCTAGGGTAGTGGGTAGGAGAAAAATGGGGAAAAACCTGTAACTCAAAATCTGGCAGAAATGAATGATGTAAACCAGAAGTTAATAAAGCATTTGAAAAAAAATGTTGTGAGGTTCACGTTAGATAATGGACATAAAGCACTTTATTAATCTTAAGGTACTATATAAGTGTCTATCATCATCATCATCATTATCATTCTTGGCCGTCAGACATCAGGCCTCAGTATAATGATGACTTTGTCCTCTGACCCTTCTCAGCACTCCTGCTGAGCTTGAGCAATGCTCATAGAGCAACACTGGGGGTATTGGTCGATGTTTAACAGTCATATTTTCCACCACCCCCAAAAAAGTATGCATACATACAGATTTCCAAGTTAAATCTGTGTTATTTTGACTTTCTAGACAGGCAACCCTGATTTGTAGTACCAGCAGATTTTTGAGGTGTAAATATTCACAATGAAAATTTAGCAGTCAGCTTTATAACTCAAGCAACAACTTGTAGCTGCTCCATGAACCTATGTCTTCCAACTCCAAATCCAGCCCCTCTCCCATTCCTTCACTGTGCATCTCTAAGAAATAGTAGAGCTGACTAGCTAGGGCCAAGTCTGATTTCTCACTTTAGTTCACAATTGAGTAATGCAGAGTCATTCAGAAAATATCATAGAAAGCTTGCTGCTTTCAGAAGTGTAGAACAGTTGCTCTAGAATCAGAGAAACTAGGTGGCTAGGTGGCACAGTGAATAGAGCACAGGACCTGGAGTCAGGAGGACCTGAGTTCAAATCCAGCCTCAGACACATAACACTTACTAGCGAGCCATGTGACTTTGGGCAAGTCACTTAACCCCAATTGCCTTGCCCTCCCCACTCCAAAATAAAAAGAAGCAAACAAACAAAAAAAGAATCAGAGAAACTGGGTCTGTTCACTTTAATATCAATTAGCTAAACAGCACAGTTGACAGAGCTCTGGACTTTGAGTTAAGAAAACCTGAGTTCAAATCCTACCTCAGAGAACTAATTAGCTGTGATATGATTAGTTGTGAGCCTATTTAAGTCAAGTCAAATAATTGTTTCCTCACCTATAAAAACACAACCTACCTCACCTGGGGTGTTGTGAGGTTAAAATGAGCTAACATAGGTAAAGGGCTTTGTAAACATCAAAAGTGTTATGTAAATGCAAACTATTTGTTAATATTACCTGATCAGCCTCAGGAAAGTCACCATCTGTCTTGGCTTCAGTTTCTTAGCTTGTGAAATGTGAAGTTGGGAAAGATATGTGGGTTCACAAAAATGACTTGGCATTTGGGTTTGAAATCAGCACCTCATATCTAGGATGAGCCCCCAAATGAAACCCATGGTCCCAAACACTCTACTTTCCTCCTGAGTCTGACTTTGGTTCACCTTTGGCTTGATCACTTGGCCTCTCATTTGGCTTTACCTGAATTCGCCACAGGACATTCTCCAAATCCAGCTCAGGCAGACTTTATATCTAGGTTTTTCTAAAAGTGGGCAAAAGGAGACAAGCACTCAAGGTAACAAATTCAAATTGGGTATGAAATAGTCTTTATTTTACGACAGAAAATGCCAAAGAAAGACTCCCTAAAGTGGAAGGGCTTTGGAAGGTTGTAATAATGATAGGTTACATTTATATAGTGCTTTAAAATTTGCAAAGTTATTTCTAGGCAATTTGGTAGTGCAGTGGATAAAGCATAGGAACAGGAGTTAGGAACACCTGAGTTGGATTTCTGCCTCAGATACTTCATAGCTATATAACTCCCTGAGAAAGTCATTTAACCTTTCTGTGCCTCAGTTTCCTCATCTGTAAAATGGTGATAATAATAATCCCTACCTCATAGGTTTGTTGTAAGCATCAAATGAATTAATACCCTCTGCTTCCAGGAGTCAAGATGGCAGAGTAAGGAGTAAGTTGTTCTCTCCCTTCCCTATTGACCTCTGAAAGCCCAGAAAATATCACCACAGGTGAAGCAGCAGAAAGATGGTGCACAGCAGCCTTGTAGCCCAGAAAATTTAGGGAACTAGTGGGAAAGGCCCCTCTCACTCTGGGAGAGGTAGAGCAGCACAGGATAGAGGCATCCCAACAAGTCAGTGGCAAGCCCCACTTCAACAAACCAGGGGGAGATCCTGAACTCCAAGGTAGTGGAGCAGGCAAGTGCAAACACCAGGACCCCCCCAAGTGCCTCAGCACAGGCAGGGGAACCAACAAATGCCAGTTCAGAAAACCACCATGTTTGCTGGCATTCTCCAGCAGCCAAATCTCTTGGTGCTTCAGCACAACTCCAGGAAGCACAACTCCAGGAGGCATAGTTCCAGGTGATAGGCAGACATCCTCTAACAGGCAAACATTTGAGTGCAAAGTCTGGGTGTACAAGAGCCAATACAAAGCCAGGGGGATCAGGCATCCCCCAGGGGTTGGAACTCCACACCCCAACCCCAAGAGCTCCAGTGTTGCTGATCCCAGCTCAGCACCAAGTAAGCTACCAGACCTCTAAAGCCTCCAGCTGCCAGTACCTGAGATACCAGCACACAAAGCCAGTGGCCAGGCTCTAGGCTTCTAACACAAGGAGCTTGGGTCAGTGCCCCCTGAACTCCAGCAGGAGAACTCAACTCTAAAAGCCAGGAAGGAGGCAAAAAACAAGAGCAAAAAGCAGAAATGGACAAAAACCAAAGATTTCTTATCATGGTGACAGGGAAGATCAATGCACAAATTCAGAAGAGGACAACACTACCAATATACCCAAATCTGAAACCTCAAAGAAGAATATGAACTGATCCCAAGCCCAAAAAGCGTTCTTGGAAGAGTTGAAGAAGGATTTTAAAGGTCAAATAGGGAGAGAGAAGAAAATTGAGAAAAGAAATGACAGATAAGCAAGAGACAGTCAATAGCTTGTAAAAGGAAGGACAAAAATTGACTGTAGAAAACAAGTCCTTAAAAAGCAGAATTGGTCAACTGGAAAAGGAAGCACAAAAACTCACTGAAGAGAAGAGTTCCTTAAAAAATAAAATGTGCCAAATGTAAAGGGAGACACAAAATCTAGTAGAGAGAACAATTCCTGACAAATTAGGATTGAGCAAGTGGAAGTTAATGACTCTGAGATATCAAGAATCAGTCAAAGAGAAACAAAAGAATGAAAAAATAGAAGGAAACATGAAATACCTCATTGGTAAAACAACTGACCTGGAAAATAGATCCAGGATAGACAACTTAAAAACTATTGATCTACCTGAAAACCATGATGAAAAAAGATCCTGGACATCATCTTTCAAGAAATCATCAAAGAAAATTGCCCTGAGATCCCAGAACCAGAAGGTAAAATAGACACCAAAAGAATACACCAATCACCTCCTGATAGAGATCCCAAATTGAAAATGCCAAAGAATATCATAGTCAGATAACAAAATTACCATGTCAAAGAGAAAATACTGTGAGTAGCAAAAAAAAAAAAACCAATTTAAACCACAGTCAGGATTATATAAGACCTTGCAGCTTCTACATTAAAAGATCGGGGAGGGGGAGTCACGACAGTGGAGTAGAAACAGGAATTCTGCTTGGCTCTGGCTCCCACCACCTCCAATTCATGTAAAAGGGTACTCTGAACAAACTTTGGAGTTACAGAACCCACAAAATGACAGAGAGAAGCTAACCTCCTGCTGAGGACAGCCCAGCAGGCCAGCACTGAGCAGCCAGAGCAGAGCTCTGGGAGCCAACCCCAGCCCCAAGGGAGCCCAAGGTTTTAGCCTCAGGGCAGGCCTGACCAGCCGCCAGCTGGAAGAACTTCAGATGACTAGCAGCTGTGGCAGTTTCCAGAATTATCAAACCATAGATGCTAAGGAAAAAGTGAGAGGTCAGTACAGTGTGGACTTTTGGATCTGGTAGTTTGGGAGTGAGGTCACCCTTTATCCCCCGGAGGGAGAAGCCGCTGAAGCCCCCTGGCCATGCAGCTGCCACCAAGTGGCAGCTTCAGCTCCTGGCCTGCAGACTGTAGGGGCACCAAGCAACCACTCTGAGGGGTAATCAATCTTGCTTTAACCTGCTTGGATCTGGATTGCATTCTGGGGTGGAGGTCCTGGAGTGTGTGACCAGCTTGCCAGAGCATGTGGAGGCTTCAAAGAAGGCAACCAACTAATACCTTTGGCATCTGAGAAAACCCCAGCATTTGGAATGAAGCTCCCCTGTCTGGTAGCAGAGTCCTACTGTGGCAAAAAGCCCAAGAGTCAAGTAATTGAGTGGCAATATGAGTAATGAGGGAAGCAAAGCAAACAGAGGATTCCAACATTAGACTCCTATTTTGGGGACAAAAAGGATCAAAGCATGGAACAGGAGGAAGACAGTGAAGTCAGAACTCCTGCACCAAAAGCTTCAAAGGAAAATACAAGCTGGTTACAGGCCATAGAGGACCTTAAGAAGCAGATAAGAGAAGTGGAGGAAAAATTGGAAAGAGAAATGAGAATGATACAAGAAAATTATGAAATAAGAGTCAACAACCTGACTGAAGAAAACACCTTAAAAATAGACTAACTCAAATAGCAAAAGAGGCTCAAAAAGCCAATGAGGAGAAGAATACCTTAAAAGGCCAAATTTGCCAGATGGAAAAAAAAAATCTCAAAAGCTCACTTGAGGAAAATCATTCCTTCAGAATTAGATTGGAGCAAATGGAAGCTAAAGACTTTATGAGAAATCAAGATACTAATAAACAGATCCAAAAGAATGAAAAAATAGAAGGCAATGTGAAATATCTCATTGGGAAAACCACTGACCTGGAAAATAGATCCAGGAGAGACAATTTAAAAATTATTGGACTACCTGAAAGCCATGATCAAAGAAAGAACCTAGAAATCACCCTTCAAGAAATTCTCAAGGAAAATTGCCCTCATGTTTTAGATCCAGAGGGCAAAATAGAGGTTGAAAGAATCCACAGATCACCTCCTGAAAAAGATCCCAAAAAGAAAACTCCTAGGAATATTATAGCCAGGTTCCAGAATCCCCAGATCAAGGAGAAAATATTACAAGCAGCCAGGAAGAAACAATTTCAATATTGTGGAAACACAATCAGGATACCACAAGATCTGGCAGCTTCTACACTGAGGGATTGAAGGGCTAGAATCACCTACCCAGCAAAAATGAGTATCATGTTTCAGGGGAAAATATGGTCATTCAGTGGATAGGACTTTCAAGCATTCTTGATGAAAAAGCCAGAATTGTATAGAAAATTTGACATTCAGATACAAGAAGCAAGAGAAGCAGGAGAAGGTAAACAGAGAAAAGAATTCATATGAAACTTATCAAAGTTGAACTATTTACATTCCTACATGGGAAAACAATAATTATAACTTATGAACCTTTTCTCAGTATGAAAATAGTTGAATAGAAATACATATATATATATATATATACATATATGTATATATATATACATACATATATATGTCTTTATTGGAGGGTATATAGGCATATGAATACATATGTGAATGTGTGTCTATATGTGTACAGTATACATAGATAGAGGGCACAGGACCAGTTTAATGGGAAGGGATGATACTTAGGTGAAATTAAGAGGTCAGAGAGGAATACAATGAGAAGAGATGGGGAGAGACAGATTAGAATAAACTATCTTATATAGAAGAGGTAAGGGAAAATGGTTACAATGGAGGGGAAGAACAGGGAGGCAAAAGGGAATGGGTCAACCTTATTCTCATTGAACTTGGCTTAGGGAGGGAATGACATACATGCAAAATAGGGTATCTCACCCTTCAGGACAGTAGGGGGGAAGGGGATGAGAGAAGGGATAAAGGCAGGCTGGGAGGGAGGGAAGTTGGAAGCACCTACTTTTGAAAAGGGACAGGATCAAAGTAGAGGATAGAA